>JACEGR010007058.1:0-53623 GCA_014170235.1 Listronotus bonariensis
TTAATTTCATGTGAAATTGACCAATGAGAATGAAATTTGCGTTTCGCAATTCGCTTTTCGCGTCTGTATGAACTAGCTTTTACATACACACAAAAGTAAATATACACCGCGAATTTTGAACCTCCTCCTTTTGGTAGGTGAGAAGTGTAAATTTTACCCCAAGGTTGTCGATTCTGAATGCTCCCCTGATCTTTTTTTTGCTTTATTATCTGGACATATACCTATTTAAATTAGCATATGCCCTCTAGAGTCAGTTTTGCCGCAAAAACTTGAGTCCGCCTTGCCGAAAAAATAAGTCTAGCACCTTTCCCTCTCGCGATCTTGACTTTTTTATAGGACAACCGCGGAAGTGCGCTCTTTTAAATACAAAAAGAAATTTTAAAATCGGCCCACAAACACCAGAATAATCGCGTAACATACATACAAAAAGAAAATACGCGGCAAATTGAGAACCTCCTCGTTTTTGAAGTCGGTTAAAAATAAAAAAGTTTATCTAGTAGGTAAATATGCTAACATTTTTGTTGGCACCTATTAGAGACACCCTAATTCACTTATAACAAAACATATTTTGTTATAAGCGACTTTCGGTACTACGTCGTGGCTCTCAAAACGGAATTATTAGAAAATAACTGTGGATTCTAGAGATTCTTGCGTTCAGCTGCAAAAATACAGGGTGCTTCTTAAATAGGGTACGAACCTTATGGAGATGATTGCTTATGTCTTTTTATGAAAAAAGTTCATATATCCTTTATGTCCGGCCTTGCTTTATTTCTGAGATACAGGATGATTTTTTAAAGATTTTTTATATATACTAAACTTAGTACGTTACGATTATCTACTTTAATAAGGCGTTTTTAAAGCCCTACCTAAATAAGATTATTGGGTCCAGTGTAGTCTTAATGGGCACCACAGCAAATATTATTGAGAAAAAAAAGTAGGCCACTGACTTTTTATGAAGTTTATGTATTTTTTTTACGATTGAAAAATAAAAATGCAACTTTTTAGTATTTTTCTATTTTTTTGTATCGGGTTCGTATTCGAGAAAAAAATTAAAACCACTTTAGGTCATTCTAAAAGTATTCATAAACAACATAAAATAAAATCCAAAATAAACAATATTGACCTTGGCAAATTTAGAAAAAATGACGATTTCCGATAAATTATTTAACTTGTTTATTTTAACACAAAATATTGTTAAGAATAAGATAGAGTGGTTTTAATTTTTTTTTCTTAAAAACGAAGTTAGGTCACTAGGTGCGATGAAAATACAAGAGGCTAAAAAGTTGGAATTTTAATTCGTTAATCGGTGAAAAATAAAGAAACTAGTGTTCTCTTCTTTCTCAATAATATGGACTGTGGTGCCCACTGAGAAGCTATTACACCCAATAATCCTTATCTAGCTAGAGATTCACAAACGCCTTGTTAAATAAGATAAGTATACCTACCGAATTTCATCCAAGTTGGTTGAAGGGTTATTATTATTTATCTAAAAGTACCGACCTTTTTTAAAAACTTAAACTCCCTGTATCCCAAACATCAAGCAAGTCTGAAAATATATCTATGGGAACGTTTTTTAAATAAAAACATTAGAAATCGCTCTCCTAAGTTTCGTACCGTAGTAAGGAAACACACTGTATATTCTTCTACATACTCATGTAGGTAGACAAATTATTGTATAACTTTTTTAAAATAAATAGCGTAAAAGTGACATATGACATTTTTTAGGCTATAACAAAGACAATCGTATTTTACCATTGTTTTTTTAATATTTGGATAACGTGTCTTTTTAATGTGTAATCCTTAAAGTTTTATTTAAAGTAAAAAAATCAAAATACTAAAAAAACACCGAAAGAAATTAAATCCATCAGACAACAAGAAGAAACGCGCACAGTAGAGGAATGTGACTAAATATGGAATAGTATCCCTAATATGGAATACCGGCAATTCTCTTAAACGGAAACTCACACACGCAACTAGAAGAGGTTGTCTCTTTTTTCTTATGCCCATTTGCGAGTAGAAGTGGTAACATGGCAGTATAGCAAGCACTTTCATCGCTGTAGCAACGTTTTGTTTTATCGCTTTCTCATAACTTGTTAAGGTATGTAAAAATACGTTTTTTTCGTACAAAAAGTACAAGAAATACTGTTTTTCTAACATTTAGAGATAACAATAATAATAATATAATAATAATTTTTATTTCATCAATTTAAAAGTACAAACAGCACAATAATTGACGAAAAAGTCAAAAAGTCCTTAAAATAAATACTACAAATAAACAAAACAAAATTATTTAAAAAACAGTCAAAACATTTTATACTAAAAATAAGTTACATAAAAAGTAAAAGGAAAACAAAACAATGAAGTAGATTTTACCTTGAAAAAAATCGTCAAAGCAGTAACAAGTTCTATCTAGTAGAAACTTTTTAATTTACTTTTAAACACATTGATATTCTTGGAGTTCTTTATATCATCATCAAGAGAATTAAAACATTTACAACAATTAATATAAAAATGTTTTTGGTACGTTGCTGTCCGATGCCTGTCTGGCGCTAATAAAGCTCCATTTCTAGTGTTGTGATCGTGTTGCATACCATTAGTTACAAATAAGCTTTTATTTCTGTAAACATAAATGCACAGTTCCAAAATATAGGTTGAATAAAAAGTTAAAATTTTTAATTTCTTAAAAGCGTCGCGACATGTTTCTCTATGCGTTAAACCACTGATTATCCGAACTGCGTACTTTTGAAGCAAAAACCCTATCAACCTGAGCACCCCCACCATAACAAATAATCCCATATCGTAAATGGCTATGAAAGTATGCATAATAAAGAGTAAGTAGGGTGTCTCTACTGCAATGTTGGGACATGAAATTTAGAGCATAACAAGCACTAGGTAATTTGGCACAGAGAAAATCTATATGCGAGTCCCACTGCAACTTAAAATCTAGATTCAAACCTAACATTTTAGTGGTTTTACTACAATTAATAGGACTTGCCGTATTTTCAAAAAGTGTAAATCTATCTAAATTAAGCCGCCTTGATAGAGTATACAAAAGAGCTGTAGTTTTGCTTGTGTTTAAATTAAGATAATTTTTGTTTGACCACAAAATTATTTTACCATATACGTTTTCACTACTAATTTTTAACTTACTAAGGGTATTTTCTTTAATTAAAACATTAGTATCATCAGTGTAGCAAACTGTATGTATATTTAAATGTCTTCTTCCCTCCTTTTCGCGCCTATTTCATTTCAAAGCACCTTATTTACAGAGAAATTAGTCACCAAAAATCCCCACCCGACCTGAACTTTTTAGAAACTCCCCTGTCTAGCGCCTATTACTCCCCTGTCTGGCGCCTATTTTTTCATGGCACCCTAGGCTGTAGCCTAGTCAGCCTAATGGTTAATACGGCACTGGAGTTATCCTTCTGATTCGGCAAGAAAAAGTTCGATGGCTTAGTAGAAAATGTGTAGCATGCTGATCCAGTGCCTTATGGATGGACTCTGGACACATACTAATTGCGGTGGACCAGAGTCTGATGCCTGGATCTGTGATTTTTGCAAATAATTTTTGTTGCTTTCCATGTTATACCAAACTTTCCAAAGAGTTTCTTGTTAGTTAAGTTTACCTTTTAATGGTGTTTATAGTATTTCATATTTGGGGTACCTATTCCTTATCCTATTCCTACCCTCATTAGTTTTTGTTTTTTTTTTAAATCTTAATTAAAAGTGATCAATGTAACTAAAAATTTTTACAAAATAAAGGGCAAATATATAATTTTTAATAATCACACCAAAAAGTTTTTTAGTTATAATGTTTATGCAAATTATGTGTAAAAAACAAAATGGTATTTCTTATTTGGTCACTTTCCTCTATGTCTGTATGAGGCGCCCAATTCCAAAACTCTTTCAATCCATGCATACAAATTTTGCACCAGAAGCAAAAACTTTAGTATACTTTTTATTGAAAAAAAGTGGCTAAAAGTGATTAATTTATATTTTGTTGTTTTACTAACTAAAAATGTGTTATCAAAAAATAAATTCAAGTAATACAAAAATAGTTTTTTGAATAAATAATACGGATTTAATAAGTTTTGTTTCCGGACTATGGAACTAGAGAGTTATGTTACAGCATGTAGGTGATTTAAAAAGTTTTGCTTAATTAAATTTAAAAAGAACAAGTAAGAAAGTGCATTTTTATTTTCTTATGAATACAGGTTTATGAAACTTAAATTCTAAGATCATCGTCTTCATCCATAATATCTTCAATCTCTTCATCTTCTACTTCATCAGAACATTCTATGATATTGTCAATAGCTTTTTTATAAAAAGATAAATCAACATCTTTTATATTTCTCCAATCTTGACCAAAATGTTTCTGTAACAAGACATCTACATCTTTTAATTTTGCTGGTTTCACAACACATTTCTTTGGGATAGGCTCCAAATTCAAATTGGAAAACGTTTTTCCTTTTCTTAAAACGGATTTGTATACACCGATATCGCTTTTGTAATTGACTTCCCCTTTACAAATATTGTAGCTGTTCCTTTTGAATTCCATTTCTTTGATATCAGAATTCTTTGCTTGCTGCAAATCGGAAATGCCATTGACCAGGAGGCTTTATAATTGGTTCAATAGCCTTTTTCCACTGAAAAACTTCAAAATCTGTTTCTAAATTAAGAACAGTTGCAAACTCCGAAAATATCAATCTATACTCATCAGGATGAACTATGACCTCTTTTTTCTTAACTTTTTTCGATCCGTCCAAAAACGCGATCGGCCGGTAGAAATGAATGCCCTACTATGAGATAAGTTACCGTAATTTCATTTACTGCAGAGTTTGTGTGATACAACCAATACATAAGCATACCCATCATTGTTACATTTTTATTTTGACCCGGACATCCATCGCAAAATAGTTTTATTGATGTTATATTAGCCAAGTCTACCATCGAAAGTTTGTGATATACCATTGATGATATTTCGTTAGATCCCTTAGCGCACATATTTTCTGTCCATGTATAAGCAGTGATACTCTCTTTAGATTGTTTGTCAGTTGAATTTCCTTCACATATCGTAAAATTGAAAAGGTAAAGCTGCCGAGAATAGTAAGCTGATTGATCTGGAACACGAGGCAACACCATATTTTTTTGGCAATCAAAGGATAACTTCAATGTGTTTTCTTCAGGTCTTTTCAGAGCTTCGTAAAATGCCTTAGCCTTTAATTTGTGCACTCGCAACGTGCATATTAATTTAGCTTTATGCTCGTTATTTTTTCAGCAGTAATTAGGCTTTTAATCTAATACATGCGGAGCATGCATCGGTAGCAGGACTCTTAAAACTGATGTTAAAATCTTTAGTAAATATTTCGCGGAAGTAGTCATACTTAACCACTAAGTTTTGATTTTCATCACAATATATTTTCCATAGTTGCCTTATGGACAGGTCACTTGGCAGGTACTGCCGTTCTGACTTGTTCCTAGTATAATGTGATTGGACGCATTTTAGTTTTAGAATAAACGCCTTTACTTTTTCTTTCTTATCAATGTATTTCTCACTTATCCTATCTCCTCCTCTATTTTCTCTGGGTGCTAAACTATGCGACAGGTAACGTTTTGCTATGTTCTGGACCCTAAACCTTGAAATTCCCAGAATTGTTAAAAAGGCCTTACTGCAAATTGCCAAAGTTCCCTCTTTAGTTTTGATAAAATATGTCAGTGAAATCGTATTATTACGAGTTCCCTTTACAGGGCGTCGTCTTTTGGTATATTTTGTGTTGTATGTTTAAGGAGAAAGTTATCTTGCTCGATTTTAGTAGTATTTTCGTAAAATTTTTGATGGAATCTTTGAATATCTTGCATAGACAAATTCTCGCATGCAAAATTACTCTTTTTATGGCTACATCTTGGGTGGCTAGGTAAAGTTTTAGGCCTATACCTGTGACAAAGAATATACTTTTAGTAAACATGCAAATCTACAAACATGCATCAAGCACATTACCTTTCTAGTTTATTTCTTGTTTTGGTCCAGTTCGAAGAATTTCGTAATTTTTCCGACCTTTGCCAGGTGTAGCAAGGTTAATAGTATCTTCCATATCACAAAAATATCAAAAGTATATTTTAAAATAACTTAAAATATAATACTTCAAGGGAATCAACACACTACGCACTTGATTAAACGGCGGGCTAAACACGACTAAAATAGTTTTTTTACACAATAACGTGCTCTGGAAGAAAACAGTTTTGATTCCGTCAATTATTACAATGACGCTTATTGTATTGGATGGAAACAGTTTTGGTTCCAATAAAATATAATGGACTTAAAGAGTTTTGAAACAATATTTACGTTGGATTGAATAAGTTTTGCATCTGTCATTACTATTCTTAGCTTATTTTCTTAGGGATTTACAAAGTTTTGTGGCCAAATAGTTATGGAATCATACGCAGGTTGTATCAAAGAAGTTAGCTCCACCCATATGTCATTTTTGACAAAAAGTGGATTTAAGCAGTTTTGTAACCGTACGCCTCGTATATTTGTGCGATATCAGATTTAAGTATAATTCATTATTTGAACCTTCACCTTTTAATCAAGAATAAGTACCAAACACGGACGTATTTATAGCTTTTTATGGGAATGGGGGAAGGCTGGGTGTAATCCGCGAATTAGTTTACAATTACAAGAAATTTTTTAAAGAGAAAAAAAAAGGCCTTACTTAAAAAAGATTCAACTTTAAACCCATACAAATTAGTGATGTAACGAAATTTGCATTCGCATATTATTTATATTCGCATTCGCAAAAAGCGATGCGAATGTTTATAATAAACTGAAAGGAAATTATTACTAAATAAGCATGTTTGGGGCGCCCTACGCTAGAATTTCTGGAGCGCCTATTTTCCACCAAAAGAAAATTTTGAAGAGCAAAAAAAGGTCCTTTCCTCCTTTTCGCCTATTTGCCTATTTCATTCCAAAGCACCTTATTCACAGAGAAATTAGTCACCAAAAATCCCCACTCGACCTAAACTTTTTAAAAACTCCCCTGTCTAGGGCCTATTACTCCCCTGTCTGGCGCCTATTTTTTCATTGCGCCCTAGGCTGTAGCCTAGTCAGCCTAATGGATAATACGGCCTGTGTGTTATGTTATTTAGCTTAACTGGTATATGGATTTTATGGATATGGAATAATAATACAACTAATAAGATTTAAGATTTATACTTTTCGTTTACTTATAAAATTTAAACAACAAATAATTATAGAACCATCAACTAAATTAAAAATACTGTCTCTCTTGTTCTTGTTAATTTAATTAAAATATAGGCAAAAATCACAAATAGGCCAAAAATAAAAATTTTATCCTTGTAAAATAATCCTAATTTAAATAATAATAATATATTTTGTAAAAACAGAAGTTGAAAGGTTTAATGAATAGTTAGGTAATAAGAATATTTAGGTCTAATAAGTCTAGTTAAAAATTATTGTATGTATACATATACATGCAGGTTCAGTTAAATAACACAACATATAGGCAATGTGAGGAAAAAAGACAATCTAACTAAATCCCGGTATGTAAACATGAGTGACTAATAGTGCTTGTTTTGTTATTCTATTGCTTGCTGATGAACCAAACAGCGTTGCTCATATTGTATGTAGGTATACATACGTACATAATTAAATTAAATAATTAAATTATTTTGTAGCAAATTAGAACTATTTTTTTTTTTTAAATAAAGGTTATCATTTCTTTTACAAAAAAAATAAAGTTTTTATACCTTAAATGTGTATGACATTTGACGAGCGCTATATTTGAAAGTCAACATTCGCAATCGCGAATAATATTGCAGATGAATATTCGCATTCGACGCAATCACCGCTAATGTGAGAGAATTCTAACATTCGTTACATCCATTGACGTGTAAAAGGTCATTGGTTACATCACTAATCATATGACTGATTTTTGTTGCTAAAATATGTTCCTTTTTTTCTTCACGAATGCTGAGAGGGATGGGGTAGGGGGATTTAAACCCATAAACCCCCCCTTATATACACGACCATAAGGCACGTACGTGAAGAATTTGCAATATATTTTTTAAGAGCAAATTATAGTCCTTACTTAAAAAAAACATACAACCTTGTAAACAAAAAAGAGGTCTCCCAAAACCATATCAATTTTGTTCCTAAAACATGTTCCTTTTTTTCTTCACGAATTCTAAGGGGGGATAACAATATACAAAAAGCAACAAACACGAATAATATATCTTTCTCCCTATGCTAATAAGGGGGTAAAGAGGTTCAAACCCCCAACCCCCCCTTATATACGCATGGCTGTACCATGGGTCAATAGGGCTGAACAGGGTCACCCCGCTATACCCCGGGACAAGGACCAACAGGTCCCATTTTTGTAGATGTGTGATGTGTTGCGTGTATCCAACAAATTGCCATCGAATAAAATGAATCCCACTAACCAACGCTTTAATATAGCTTATTGCCAGAAATGCAAATAAAAATTTAATTCTAAGAGCCCGGGTAGCTCAGTCGGTAGAGCATTGGACTTTTAATCCAAGGGTCCAGGGTTCAAGTCCCTGCTCGGGCGAAACTTTTTTATTTAAATTAATTTCAGTAGTTATTTATTGAAAATAAAATTCTACATATTTTCTAAAAAACTTGTATTTTTATGTTAAATTCAGTGTTGAATTCAAAAATGTTTTTTCGGGGGGGAATTTTGTAATCCCGGGGGATTAATAAAAACAAAGGCCCTCACGTTTTAATACCACATAAACAACTTGTATACTTTTTGCCAACCAAATTTTATTTGCTTTCCCAAATTTCTCCGGGGGATTTTTTTATTCCGGGGAGGACTCGGGGAGGATTATCCCAAAAAGAAAAAAAACAAAAGAGAAAAAGACTATGATTTTAAAGTTTAAAAAACATTACACAATATATTTAAAAAAATACTGGCACAAAAGGTAAATTTAAAAAAAATAGTAAGAAAATTAAGGTTTGGGTTAAAGAAAATATAATGGAAATTTTCGTAAATATTTGAAAGCACCTCTATTGTTTTCAAGGCAAGCTTGACGCATTCATGATATGTAAGGGTTTTATTGCAGCAAAGGCCTCATGAATTTCAGCATAACCCTTATGAATTCTTTAATCAAGCTGTTCTTGGGTTAAGATTACTTCTTTATAAATTTTATTTTTCAACGCCCCCATAGAAAAAAACTGCGGGTGTTAAATCCGAACATCGGGGTGGCCACCTTATAGGCCCATGTATCCTATCCAATGATTTCCAAATTAAGTATTTAAATACTCTTCTATTCGAAGAGCTTTATGGGTAGGGGCGCCGGGCGTCATCTTGTTGTAAGTAAATTTTCATTACTTTATTTAAAGGAACATCATCCAAAATGTCAAGAAGGTTTAACTGGAATAGTAATCCTAACCCGAAAACAGCTTGATCAAAAAATTCATGAGGCCTTTGCTGAAATAAAACCTTAACATCATGAATGCCCTAAAATCTGTTCGAAAAAAATGTCAAGAGAGCATTGAAAACAATAAACGTGCTTTCAAACATTTACGATAATTCCCGTTACTTTTTCCTTAATCCAAATATTTTATTTTCTTTTAAGTTTTCCATATTTTTTTTAATTTACTTTTTGTGCCAGCTATTTGTTTAATTCTTTTTTCTGTTAAAATACAGCGTGTCTTCGGAAGTTCTTACCAAATGGGAAACTTTTTATTTATTAACTTTACGAAAAAAGTGTCTCTTTACAAAAAGTCCTGCTTAATGAGAAAATACATTTCCACAAAAATATTTGAAGGTTGGATGTACAGGGTGGCTTAAAAATTACTTGTTTCCAAATTAAAATAAGGGTTATTTCCTAATTACGGCACAAAACTTTAAAGGGTGATTTCTTATGTCATTCTATGAAGAAAAGTTCGTATAAACACATGTCCGGAGTTGCTTCGTTTCTAAGATACAGGGCGTTAAGCATTTTTTAAAAGTCTGTTTTTTTAATATCTTAAATACGAAGTCAGGTACAAAAATGTACTACACTAAAAAGTTTTATTTTTAGTTGCTTTGAAAAAATATATATAAAAACCAAATAAAAACCGTGGCGTACATTTTTCTCTTAATAATATTGACTATTGTGTCCACTGTACGCCACTGGCTTTTTATGCAGTTTTTGCATTTTTTTTCTATAAAGCAACTAAAAATATAACTTTTTGGTGTAATACATTTTTTGTATCTGGCTTCTTATTCAAGATATTTAAAAAAAAGGTTTTTTTAAAATAATTCACGCCCTGTATCTCAAAAACGAAGCATCTCCGGAAATATGTTTAAAGGAACTTTCCTTTATAAAATGATGTAAGAAATCACCCTTTAAAGTTTGGTACCGTATTTCGAAAATAACCCTTATTTTAATTTGGAAACAAGTCATTTTTAAGCCACCCTGTACATCCAACCTTTAAATATTTTTGTGGAAATGTATTTTCTCATCAAGCAGGACTTTTTATAAAGAGACATCTTTTTTGTAAAGTTAATAATTAAAAAGTTTCCCATTTGTTAAAAACTTTCGAAGACACGCTGTATATTGAGTAATGTTTTTCGACTATAAAATCAACATAGTCTTTATTAGTATTTTTGTTTTCATTTTGTGATATTAGCTTTCATGGGCGTAGCCAGGAGTTTCTTTAGGGGGGCAGGAAGAGGAAAACTGAGAATATACCGGGTGTCTCTCCAAAGTGGTTCCCGGTATATTTTTTTACCTTTTAAGATAAAAAATAAAATTTAGTATATTAATGTGTGATACATATGTTTATTGGTAGTATATATTTACTTATTTTTATTACGTCCAGTTTACCCGAAAATAACTGCAATTTTTAAATTTTAAATGGCACAATCGATATACTTTATTATATTTAATTGTATATGACATTTCGAATATAATGACACCTCACATGTCATTATAGGGATGCCAGATGTCCGGTTTTTGAACGGACAGTCCCGTTTTTCTAATGTCTGTCCGGTCGGGAAAATCTGAGCAAACCAGACAAAATAACGTCTGGTTTTTTATTGGACTTTGACAATTTATTTTATTTTTTTAATTTTTAGACACACTGATTATAATAATCAAGGAGTGCACATCGCCTATACACTTAAATAATTATCAACAATTAAAGAGACGCACCTATAAAAATAAATTATAACACAAAAACTAGACGTGATGCATACTTTTTGATTAGATAACTTTATTCAGAAGTATCAAATCTATAAAAATCGTGTGTAATAATTCAATTCAGTGTTATTTTATGTATTATTAACTTAACATTATGTAGCCAAACCAACAAATGATGAACTAAACAGTAATACCATCTAAATAAAAAATTATACTAAATAAAAAGTTTCCAAAATTTGCTCTATTCTCGGCTCAATGTTTCTTGGGTGATCTAGGGATTTGCAATAAATAATATTGTATTTCTTTTATTCAAAACTAAAAAAGACACGAGAAAAAAAACAAAAATTAACTACTATAAAAATAAAATTGAGGTTAATAAAAATAACATTAAGAAAATGTATCAGGTTGTCAAGGATGCCACGGGTGAGGGGGCTAGTGGGGCATATAATAATATCCAAATTTTACATGAGGAGAATCATTTAAAAATAATAGGGCTATAGCTGATTATTGAAATAATTTTTTTATAGATGTGGGTGAAAGTATGGCACGAAGAATTAAGCCTGTGGATCAGCCTTTTAAAATGTCATATAATAACAAATGTTCCATGTACCTCAGGCCCACTAATGAAAATGAAATTACAAAATATATCTCTTCTTTAAAAAACAATTGTCCTCCGGGTATGGATGGAATTTCTGCCAAATTGATAAAGAGTTTTCACCAGTATCTGTTAAAACCATTAGTTCATATAATAAATCTTATTTTCAAAACATGCAAAATACCAAAATATTTTAAAACATAATCTGTTGTTGTCCCGATATTGAAATCAGGTGACAAAGCAAATATAAATAACTATAGACCCATAAGTTTAATCAATAATTTTAGTAAAATACTGGAGAATGCTATGAAAGACCGTCTTATTGAATTTTTAAGTCTGAGTAATATATTATCAAAAAATCAATTTGCATTTACAACTGGAGCTTGCGCAGATGATGCAATATATAAAATGGTAGTTGAGGTTGACGAGGTGCATGGCCGCTAATGAGAGGGCAATGGCGGTTTTTCTTGACCTGGCTAAGGCCTTTGACACGGTGCCTCATACATCAATGTTGGAAACTCTTTCTGGTTATAGTGTGCGTGGCCCCGTGTTGCACCTTTTTAAAAATCATATTTAGATCACAGAGAACAAGCTCTTAGGCTGAATGGAACTATAAGTGGACCCAGAATTATAAAGATGGGCATTCCACAGGGCACAGTATTGGGCCCTATATTGTTTTTAATTTATATAAATTCTCTTTTGGTGGAGGTAAATATAGAGGGAACTATTCTATCTTACGCTGATGACACGGTTTTGATATGTAGTGGGAGTGGGGATACATGGGAGTTGGTTAAACAAAGGGCAGAAATGGGTCTGAGATTAATTAAAAATTGGTTGGATTCTTCTAAACTTTCATTAAATGTTAAAAAACCAATTATATAGCGTTCACTCCAACAATAAAAAATAGGCCACCTTTTCAAAATTTAAAATTAGATGACTCTAACATGATTTATGAAGTTTCAGAAACTAAATATTTAGGAATTATAGTGGACCAACATTTAAAGTGGAATAGACACATTGATAAAGTGGTTAAGGGTTTGAAGGGTCTAATTCATAAGTTTTATATCCTGAGGGAAATTTTCAAGTCAGAATTTGGTCTTAACTATTTATAAATTCCTTGTAGAATCTATTATTAGGTATGGAATGCTGATATGGGGCGGGTTATATGAAACAACTCTAAGACCATTAAACATTGCTCAGAATTATATTTTAAAGATCATATATAAAAAGTCTAGAACATATCATACATCTCTCTTATATTCTAAAAAAATTTTAAATGTGAGTCTTTTTTATGTAACAGTTTGCAAGTTCATGAGAAGGTTAGATAATAAAGAATACATTAATCATCAATATTCAACAAGAGGTAAATTGCAGGATAATTTAATATTGCCCTGTAATACTAAAACACTGAGCCTGAAATCAATATTGAGGTCCCAAACTGTATAATCTAGTCCCTGCCAGCATTCGACAAATATTTAGAGATAAGACTTATAACATTAAATGTGTAGAATATGTTTATAATAACTGTGATAGAATATACAGAAAATTGTTTTAGATATACTTTATGTGATACTCTGTTAAAAGCTTTTATTGTACTTGTACCACTATAGTGGTTTCGTAGCTTTAGTAATGAATTTATTTTTATTTTTTTATATTTGTTTTATATAGATAAAGTAGTTTAAATATAAAATATAGAAAAATACACAAAAGTCACTGGCATACTTTTTTTGTCAGAAATAGTTAAATGACACTCTACCTAATATATTTAATCGAGTTAGGGCTAAATAAGCCGTTTAATACTACAGCACTATAAAATTTTATTAAAATCTGTTAAGGGTTATTTAAGATAATAATTAAAATACAATTTTTTTAAAAAGTTTAAATCATGTATCTTGGAAACAATGCAATCTGGAACATGGACTTTTATTGCATAAAATTCGCTCATATGCCTTTAAATTTTTTCCGCAATTAGGAAACAGTCCGTTTAATTTTAATGTATTTATCGTTGCGAAGTTTTTACAACGTTTACGTATAATTTTAACATCTCCAAAAATTTATTAATTTTGTCTATTGCTAGGGTGGGGCCGCTTCCCCCACCCTGCCGGTAACTGGCTACGCTTATGTTAGCTTTTGTTTTATAGCCTACTGCGCGGTTAAAATAATAAAGCCTAAATTAATTGCCTAGTAAACTAATATGATCCATGGTGTGTTATATTTTCGAAAAGAGAATTTAATATGCTATCTTTTTATATAAAAATATGCAGGGTCTGCTCCATTTAAAAAGTAAGTTAAGGTCCTATAACTTTTTTACCTTACCTCGTATACTTATTCTGAAAGCAGCATATTATTCAGCAGTTATTAAAAACGAACTATTGTAAAACCATTTTTTTGTATCTCCTTTAACTAAAAAAGAAAATATGGGGTCATTCTTAAACTCACAATTTTTTATTTTCCCTCCTGTATCCTTTAAGAGAGCGAACATTTTCAAATTTTGATAATACCATTTTAAGTTTGACTCAAAACGAGCACATGACTCCTATATTACTTTCATGATAGCACTAACAATAATAGACTCTAAGCCAAAATTTTACAATGGTAAAAACTAATTTAAATGATAGATATAGTTATATATCCGTCCCTAACCCGGAAAAATTAAAATTTTAACAAAACTGTCTATAGTTTTTTTGTAAACAATTTTTAAAGTTGATTAAAATTTATTCCACAATTTGCGAGTTCAATCAACTTCACAATGTTGCCAGTGCTTATGTGAAAATCGTCACGTTAAATAAATATGCCAACAAAGGAACAAGCAATAGAAAAAGGATGTCCTAAACTAACAAAAAAAGATATCTTAAAACAAAAGCCTTAGATTTATTTTAAGAGAATTTTGACTTTCATATGTGTTAAAGAAATAGGATCTCAAACAGGAAAAATATGTTTTCAGCTTTGCGTACTAAATTTAAAAGAAAGCGCTTTTGTAATAAAAATATCCGTATTTCATTAAGTGATCTCAATGGGTCAACATTAAAAGAACTATGTGTTAAGTTAAAAACTCTCAAATCGAGGTATTCATGAATTTGGCTTAAAATATTTGCACCCTTATATTATGTATCTAGATTTACCATGGAAATTACTTGCGCTCTCCCACTGAGAGATTTTTCTTTAAGACAAGATAGTAAATACCACAGACTGAAATAAAATTTATTTCAATTAATAAACTACATATTATCTTGAATGAAGAACTAGTTCTCTTGATATGTATAATAATAATAATAACAGTTAAGATAGGAATTCCTGCTTATTATGTCATTCACCGAGACCTCTCCTCTTCAGTGATGACTTTGGACAAACCTCATAGGACTTATTAACGTGGCTGTCCCGGTTCCAAGTTGAATAACACAAATAAAAAGAGTATCTTATTAGAAAAACTTTCGTTGTTCGACGGTAGGATATAATCATACCGTTGATACCGTACTAAAAAACATCATTCAGGGAATACTTATATTAAAGAAATTGTTTCTTTGACATAAAGGTTAAAGATTTTGGTATAGGTTCTCAAAATAAAGACCTATTATTTTAGAGGAAATGCATAAATATGTTCATAGAAACATTTAATTTCTTTTGTTTGAAATCAAAAACTTACATATATTAAAGATATTTAAGAGCTTAAATTATAAATCTTTATGTTTTCATTTCTTGTTTCTAATGTTCTCAAAATAATACTAAGGATATTTTAATTTAAAAAATGTCTTTTAAGTTAAGGACACGAATTAAAGTATTTTTTTCTTCCAATTTATGAGCAACTGTTATTTTAAAGTAAGAAATAAATATTGGTTTAAAAGCACACGTATTCAAAAAGAAAGTATATTTTTAAAACCTTGTATTTCCTTAAAACAAGATTTTTTCTGTGTGTAGCGTTTATCCTTGTGACGTAGGCACACTCCAACTACGTCATCGGACTATGCGACGTTTTAAATAATTTCGCGGGCATTTCCAGAAAAATGCATATTTTGTTATCTATTTTAAAAATCTTGCAATTTCCGGCTAAATTTGATGAAATGGAATAAAATCCAATCCATCTACACCGAAAATTTGTTATACCTTAGGTGTAAATGGCTATGGGCCTATTACAAAGATACCCGTTAAAAGTGTCGAAAATGGGACATCCTGTACAATGTTTTTTTTCCTACGACCACAAATCATTCAAAAAAAAAAAAGGTTTGTTTGTCTTTGCTGAAAAAATAAGATAACTATTAAAATTTTTGCAACACTAGGGTGATATATCGGCTAGTAATACAATAACAAAACAAGCACTATTAGTCACCCATGTTTATATGTCGGTATTTAGTTAGGCTGTCCCTTTTTCTCACGTTGCCCTTGTGTTATGTTATTTAGCTGATCCGATATATACTCTTCCTCACTGCATTAAATTATACTGTTTGATTATATTTTTATATCTAAAATTACTTACCTAGTAGCTTTATTTATTTATTTTATTTATTTATTTATTTTGGCCATAAGGGACACAAACAGGTAAAATACCCACTAGAGTATCCACAAAATTAAATTAAGATATGATATAAAGTATGAATAGTTATAACATAAAAGATGTGAAAATTTTAATAAGTTAATAATGAATATTAACTTAAAACTTAAAATTGAGGATAAAAACTAACTTAAAAACTAAAAATAAGTCTAAAAATAAGTCATGCAACAATAAATAAACCTCAGAAAAAAATATATTAATAAATCAAGCACCTACAAGAGGCACAAGGAAACTCAGGTGATATATTATTAAACTTTTTTAAAATATTTTTTGTTTGTGCTAATGACATTGAGAAAAAGTCGATCTTGTTACTAAAGCTATTGCTTTGCCTTACTATGCGACAGAGAGGAGAATTTTGAGCAGAGTATGTGTGCCTAAATGGCAAATGAAACAATTCATTTGTTCTAAGAGATCTTTGAGGGATGTTGATGTAGATTTGTTGAAGAATTTCTGGGCTTTGAATAATGTTATTAAAAATTTTAAATAAAAATAGCACATCGGAAATGGCTCTTCTATCAGCCAGGGACATCAGATGAAAATGAACCCGAGCTTGGAAAACATCACAATTTGGAATTAAAAAATTTTGTTTAAAGGAAAGATATTTTAAAAATTTATTTTGAATTCGTTCTAATCGGTCAATATATGTAATTTGCTGCGGATTCCAAATGACACTACCAAAATTTAACTTACTAAGAACAAAACAGTTGTACAAGCAGATGATTGGTTTAGCATTCTTAAAACTTTTACATTTCCTTGTGACGAATCCCAACATCTTAGAAGCAGAATTAATAACAGATTCTACATGAAAGTCAAAAATCAGTTTCGTGTCAAAGATAACGCCCAAGTCTCTCAATACTAGAAACTCTGTTTAACAGAGTATTTCCTATATGATATCCGTACATTATTTGGTTAAGATTGCGGGAGAACGTAATGGAGGTGCACTTAGACAGATTAAGATAAAGGCTATTTTCTTCACAATACTCTTCCAAGCGGTCTAGGTCACTCTGAAGCTTGTCACAGTCTTCAGGGCCGTTTATACTGGTAAAAACTTTTAAATCATCTGCATAGAGCAGAAAATCGGAGTAATGAAAACAAGACTTAATGTTATTTATGTATATTATAAAAATAAAGGTCCTAAGTGTGACCCTTGGGGTACACCGGACGTGGATATAAATGATTTAGATGTAAAACCCTGAATTGAAACATATTGTGACCGATTTTTAATATATGATGCCACCCATCTCAGAAGGCTACCACCCACACCAATTTCTGCCAACCGGCTTAGTAGGATATTGTGACTAATTTTATCGAATGCTTTGCTAAAATCGGTGTATACAGCATCCACTTGAGTTCTGTTATCCATGCGGTTATGCAGATACTCACTAAACATGAACAAATTAGTCTCCAAGGAGCGTCCACGAAAAAGCCGTGCTGCTGCCAGATAATTCCATTTTTTACTAAGTTAAAAAAATATTCATATGTTAATTTTTCAAAAACTTTGGGTATTATTGAAATTTTGCTTATAGGCCGATAATTTGTGATATCGTTTTTCTGACCCCCTTAAAAATAGGCACAACCACGGCAGTCCTCCACCTATCCGGAAACACACCCAAATCAAGAGAGTGATTAAAAAGTAAAGTTAATGGTACACTGAGGGAAACGGCGCACTTCTTAATAAAGATAGAAGGCAAATTATCCGGTCCGGAGCCTTTATTAGGATCCAGCTCTTTAATGCTTTTAAAACATCACTATTTTGAAGAAAAATGCTCTGCAGGTCTAGATTGTTTGAATTTTGAGGAACCGAGTCAAAATTAAATTGATGTCTTTCTGACACGAAGACACTCTCAAAATATGCACCGAACAAATCACCGATATCAGAACCACCCCGAGCAATCTGGTCTTCCCAGTGCATCTCGCTGGGTATGGCACTCACACACTGCCTTTTAATAGAGGCATAGCTCCAGAATCTCTTGGGGTTATTAATTAAATCATATTCTACCGAAGTGGTGTATCTACCAAAATCAGCGCTAATCAGAGCTTTGCACCGTGCTCTTAAGATTTTAAATAAATTATAATCATTAACATTTTTATATTTACGCCATTTTTTATGGATTTTATTTTTTTCCTTAACGGCTTTTATTGTTGCATGCGAGTAAAAAGTAGGAAAATATTTATTCTTAGAATAAGTTGGTACATAATGTTGTAAGATATTATCAATTTTATTATAAAATATATCCAAACTACGATCTAAAGATTTATTCAAAAACATTGAGTTCCAATCATTATCTGAGATCTTTTGATTGATCATTTCATAATTTGCCTTTTTGAAGTTAAAATATGTGGTACGATTAAACTTTAAGGGCTTATGCATAGTAATATCAAAAAGAAACTCGATACATGGGTGGTGTATGTCCTCTGGTACAAGAGGGCTCGAACAATGACTGATGTCTAAAATTTTAAATTTGTTGCACAAAATTAAGTCAAGTAAGCGATTATTGTGGTTAAAAACCTGATTAAATTGTAACAAATTTTGAAACGAAAAAGTATCCAACAATAATGAATATTTAGGCTCTACATTAAATGGTTCCAGATAATCACTGTTCTCCGCCTGCACCCACTGCGTGGAAAAGGCATTAAAGTCCCCACAAATTAAAAGTATGTGATCATCATCAATGGACAAACTACCTAATTTAGATGAAAAACTTACATAAGCACCATTATCATTGGGAGGTAGATAAACACAGCAAACAGATAATATTTTATTGTCATCCAATTTAATACTTATCCATAGATCCTCGGCATTGCTCTGATATTCTGGCACTAAAACGGCACTGAGCTTATTTTTCACGGCGATAAGGACACCACCGCCTTCAGACTTTGCACCGGGTATTGTTTCACGGTCTCGGCGAAAAATGGTATATTGATTTAAATCAGCTAACTCATGGTCAAAAATGGTACCTTTCAGCCAGGATTCGGTGATACAAAGAATATCGGGATTACTTGCATAAAGATTTTGCTTAAAGTCTGTTAGTTTTGTTCTTAGGCCCCGAGTATTCTGATATATGACATTGAGAGCCATCAGGAATGGATACTAGGTAAAATAAAAATAATATAATGACCTACATGGTATTGAGATCTGCTGCCTTGGCAATATGAATTATTTTTGTATTTTCGGACTTTCTAACTAGTACATTGCCGTTCTGAACCCACACAAATTTAAAATTCTTGTTCCTTGCTCGTTCTCGTGCTTGTTTTAAAAGTAATTTTGTTTGAGGGGGCAAGTGCTCATTTACAAATAGTCTATTAGAAACACCGTCGATCTTTGTATAACTTTCATTATTTTAGAATTTAAAAATGTCCTTACTTAAAAAATATTTCATGTTTTTTTTCAATGTACTTCCAATGAACAGCGTGATAACTCCAAATTTATTTTAAAAGCAATTTGACAGCAATGATAAATAATATTTGTTTTGTTTTGGATGGCGTTTAATTGCAGTTTTTAGAATGACATCGTAATATACAGACTGTCCACGGATGGGGTTCACAAGAGGACAAATGGACTAAAAATTAAATTAAAAAAAAAAGAAATTTGCTATAAAAATTTTTGTTTTTAAGAACATGTGATTCACGAAGAGAAAATGTTGATTTTGTATACAGGGTTCGATGACATTCGTTTACAGTTTAAAAGCAAGTTATAAAAGTTTTTAGGTCATATATATATCATAAAAATTATTAATGTTTGGTTACTCTAAAATCAGTTTTATGAAACTTTTTGATACCCCTGTAACATTAATAATGTCATTCAAAATCAGGGCCGTGCCTACCGGGTGGTGCAAGGCACCCGGGCGCAACGCTGCAGGGGCGGAAAATAGTGGATAAAGGGCGGAAAGGTATGACATAAAGGACAGTATTGAGGAAATGTAGAAAATGACGTCTGAAGATTGAGAAATGTGGAATAATTTGCGTGGGGACTTTTTTGGGTCTTCAAAAATTATTGAATAAAAAAGGACAAAGAAGATTTACTGGAATTGTTAATTGAAGGATTGTAATTGTAATGATTTTTTGAATGTGGGGCCTTTTTTTGACTCTTCAAAAAATGTTTATACCTAAATACACATTTTGTTGGAGAGGCGGCTAAAATTTTCTAGCATCACGACGTGAGACTAGGAACGGCCCTGTTCAAAATACCATTAAAAATAAATATTCGAAAAGATATTTTGCTGAAAATAAAAATAAAGGTAGTTTATTATTGGAGAAAAGTTTTTCAAGGTTTGAGTACCCTGTATACAAAATCAACATTTTCTCTTCGTGAATCATATTTTTTAAAAGCTTTAAAGTTTTTATAAGAAAATTACTTTTTTAAATTAAATAATTGGTCTATTTGTCCTCTTGTAAACTCCATCCCTGGAGAGTCGGTATATTACACTTGTGTTATAAAGTACTTTGCAACACTAGTGCGTTATTAGTATATTACATTACAAGTGTGGAAAATGACTAATTTCACACGAGTGGGAATATTGTAGCACGAGGCGTTAGCCGAGTGCGACAAACCCACGAGTGTAAGAAAGTCATTTTCACACGAGTACTGTACACTATTTTTCCTACGACTACAAATTATTCACCAAAAAAAAAAATAAATTAAAGTTTGTCTGTTCAGAAAAAATAAAAACAATTGAGAACTTTGCAACACTAGGGTGATATTTACTTTGCAACACTAGTGTGATATATACTTTTCCTCACTGCTATATTATACTGTTTTGACAATATTTTTACATCGAAAATCACCTACCTAGAAGCATTATATAACTTTTATCATTTTGGAATTTAAAAAGGCCCTCACTTAATAAAAATTGTATGGTTTTGTTAGGTAATAACGCTAATAGTTTAATACGGTTTTCTGCTATTATAAGGGTTTTTTAAAAATTATCGATTCTTACATATTTTAGACACTCTTCTAAATAAAACGTAAGTGGTGCATATCCAAAATATTCCGTTTTTTAAAAAATATCAGTAAATAAACTTACGGGATCGGGGAGTGAAAAGGGGTGCTGGGTGGGGTAAAATTGGTAAAACGAGTTAATGAAACTGAACATCACATGTAAAACTAAGTAAAAATAACAGTTTTTCCTCATATTTTTAAGAAAAATATGTATTATTGTTGTGCTAACAATAAAAAGCCATTAATGCACTTTTAAGAACTATATTTCATAAAAGTAAACTATTCAAAAATACACAAAAGTACAATTTAGCCATCTTAACAGAACTGTACCACCGCGGCTAATCACCGCGCCAATAGTCGAATGCCTGAGTCACTAGATTTATTAATTTATGACAATCATGCTTAGGCAACCAACTATACATTATAATACAAAATATAATAAATATAAAAATTGTAAATGCACAACACTGTGCCAGTCAGTGAAAGTTGTTTTTTGTGGTTATGTCTATGTCGTAAATTTTAATAAATATAAAATAAGATGATTTTCGCTAATTTGGGTTCTACCGTTTAAGGTAAATAAAAGTTTTTTTTACTGTCACTACAATAATTATGTCACTTGCAAAACCAATAGCAGATTTTAGAATGACATCATAATATGTATCACACCAGTGTTGTAAAGTACTTTGCAACACTAGTGCTGTAAAGTACTTTGCAACACTAGTGTGATATAACGCATTTTCTATGCATGAAATCAGTGTGCTATTTGCTATTTTCACAAGTGGTCGTAGGAAAAAGGTATTTTCTATGCATGAAAACAGTATGCTATTTGCTATTTTTACATGTGTCGTAGAAAAATTATTTTAAATTAAATTATTTAAAACAACGTTTTGACGTGGAAAACAAGGAAAAGCATCACAGGTTTTAAAAATATCATTTTTTCGCTTTTATCCATGATTTTTACACCTTACTTTAAGCATGGTCTTTAAGCTTGAATCTAGAAGGACAAAGCAACCCATTTTTTTCATTAAAGACGTTTGGAATGTTTACTAGATTTCTGTTAAAGTGGCTTCTTTTGGGTGTGCTAAGTGGTTTATTATCTGAATCATATTCACTGAAGCCAACCTCATCGCCATTTTCTTCATCCGGCTCATCAAGAGTTACTTCTCTCTCCCTTAATAAAGTCTTCATAGTCATTGTCTAAAATATTGTCACATCAGACAGGCATTTTAAGAGTTTTTCATCATTCTCCCTAGGTTTCTGATAGGTTTTACTGCCAAGAATAGCTTTAAAAATATATATACGTAGGCTTAACGACAAAAACCTACCTACTTTTTGCGTCAAAAAATAGTTACATTTTTACCAAAACTGTTAAAATACCTGTACGGATTCACTGCAACCTGCAAACCTACAAATTTAATAACAAAATTCAAAAAACAACCTAAACATTTTAGCTACATACTTCAGGGCCGTATTAACCGTTTGAGGCGCCCTAGGCTATAATTCCCAGAGCGCCTATTTTCCACCAAAAACATTTTTGAAGAGCAAAAAAAAGATCCTTCCTCCGCGCCTATTTGCCTATTTCATTCCAAAAGCACCTTATTCACAGAGAAATTATTCACCAAAAATCCCAACCCAACCTCAACTCCCCTGTCTAGCGCCTATTACTCCCCTGTCTGGCGCCTATTTTCTCATGGAGCCCTAGGCTGTAGCCATATGCATGGCTTAATTGCAGCACAAAATAACTAGCTACCGCAAATTGTAGATATAGGGTTTCTCTAGTCGATGAGATGTGTGTTTGGGGCCTTTTGATGCTACCAAAGTATGACGTAGCGGTTTTTATAACAGCATGTGAACTCTATGCCCACTACGATGGTTCAAGAAAGCTTGCACTGCGATTTTGGTTTTTGGCGAAAAAATAAATAAAACATTGATGTCCATTTAAATTAAAGCCAGGTAAATCTTCTACCCGTGTATGTATGTTCGATCCATGTTAAGAACGGTTTATAACACAGCCTCACAAAACAATAAAAGTTAGTGGTCCAAAAGACTAGACCATGGTATCATTATGTTTTTGGGGTCGCTGAATCCAAATTTGGTGTCGGTTTAACCCCATCAGGTCATGGTCAAGGTTATTTTAAGGTCAAATCATTAAAAATAGACCACAACCGTGGTACATTCACGTTTTTGGAGTTAATCCGAATCCGAAAAGGTTAATTTGACTACGGATTCGGATATAGCGACCCCAAAAAATAAAATATTATGGTCTAGTCTTTCGGACCACCAGCATTTATTTTTTGTGGAGCTGTGTAATCAGTTTTGTTGGGGGTAGATTTAGGGAGCTTAACATAGCTACTGACGATTCCGTCACTGTTTGATTTTAAATGTGCCGTATTTGTCAAGAAACGCCGAGTTAAGAAGTCATAATATGCGAACGAAGGGAGGAGATGACCTTGGATTACTTTAAAAATGCGGCAACCATATACACGCCTGCTGCCGTGTAAATTGATTATTGAAATAAGCTTTTGAAATTTAATGCAAAAAGTGTAAAATACATGGAAGAATAGTAAAAATGAGGATAGTTTGTTTTTTAACATTAATGATGGATATCTTGAAATTGAAACGTTTGCGGATTCGTGATCAGTGCCCTAAAAACCCCCGTACACCAAATTTTATCAAAATCGGAGTTGTTTTCACTTCCGGGACAATAAAAATACCCTTACTAGTTTTTTATTGTTCTATTTTTTAAAATAAAAGACGTTATTCTTGGTCATTATCCGTATTTTTAGTGCGATCAGTTTTCTCATAATGCATTTAAAATTTTAAAAATGGTTGATCTACTTGTTCTCTTGAAACATGCATCCTGAGACATACTACTTGTTCTGATAACTGAAAACAAAACTACGAAAGATAAGTTACAAATAAAAACACGAAGTTTAGAAAAAATATTTTATACTACTAGTCTACTATTTTCAGGCGGTTGTCAATGGTTTTTATAAGCAAAACCGCCGAATTACAAATTAATTTGAATTTTTGGCCTAAGGGAAGATTCCTTAGCCAAAAATAAGACAAAAATGTCATATGAACATGGGTCCCCAAATGCTTTGTTTCCAAGATACAGGGCGTTTAATTTTTTATAATTTTTCTTTTTTTTTTGAATATTTTTAAAACTACGCCAGCGATTTGGCTAAAATTTGGGACATAAGGTACATTTATTAGTAGGCATATTTTGACTATAAGGAATTTGCTATATTTTTACCAGAGGCGTACTTGTGGGGTAGACACAAAATATTTTTTTAATTAAAACATGTAAGGCCACTGATTTTAATTAATTTTGATAGCGCGATTAAATACTTTACTAAATTCTTACCAAAACTTTTCTTTTAGCATTTTTTCGAATTTCGTTTGGTTTTCGAGATATTTGCAATTTTAATACGGGCTGCAGCTACTGACCTCCGCCTACGTTAAGCTATAAAACATCAAAGAAGGCTTTGAAATAAAAAAACAATTGCTTTAAATTTGACAAATTGGATATTGTATTACCACTATTGTTTTTATCATACATTTATGGTCTAACTCATTAAAAATGCCTTTTATTAATTATAGTTCGTCAGAGTTAACAGATGTGTTGTTAATTTATGGTGAAACCAGACAAAATTCAAGAGAAGCCGTCAGACTTTATGCTGAGAGATACCCGCTACGAAGAGCCCCTCGTAAAATCATTTTTGATTACATCGTAAGGCGTTTAAGAGAAACTGGCTCTCTCAAACCTGTAAAAGCAAATTCCGGGCGTTCAAGATTTCGTCGTACAGTTCAAGCTGAAGAAGCAGTACTAAATTCGGTAGAACGTGATCCTAATATCAGTACCTACCCGAATAATTTCCAATGAACTAGGAAACATTTCTCAAGCTTCGGTAGTGCGAATTTTGCAAGAACAACAACTAAAACCATATCATTTTACAAGGGTACAAGAACTTTTACCCAGGGATTATGGCCCTAGACAAGTATTTTGCAAATGGTTTCTCAATCAGCTGCAAAATGACCGGCATTTTTCTAAATATGTACTTTTTACTGACAAGGCATCTTTCACACAAAGAGGCATTATAAACTTTCATAATAATCATACATGGGCGAAAGAAAACCCTCACGCTTTGCAGACAACAAATTTCCAACATCAATTTTTTTTTAATATTTGGGCTGGAATTGTTGGAAATGAAATTATCGGACCTGTAGTTTTACCGAATAAATTAAATGGAGTGTCTTACCTCAATTTCTTAATAAACGAATTGCCCGATATTTTGCCACTTTATCTAAGAAACAATAACAGATTATGGTTCCAACATGACGGAGCACCACCACATTTTGCGGCTGAAGTAAGAAGATTTTTAAATGAAGCGTATGGACCTCGCTGTATTGGTCGTGGAGGACCAGTCGCATGGCCACCGAGGTCACCAGACATCAATCCCTTAGATTTTTATCTCTGGGGACATGTTAAAGAAATTGTTTACAAAAGAGTCGTGAATACAGGAATTGTTACAAAGGATAGGCATTTGAAACAATAAGACAAAATCGTACTATTTGCGCAAAAGTACGCAAATCTTTAGGACGAAGACTAAGAGCATGTAACGAAGCTGAAGGAGGACATTTTCACCATCTCATTTAGCCACTTTTTAAGTTAAATTGCAGGTTAGTTTTTTCTTTTTTTAAATTAAAGCACTCTTTGATGATTTTTATAACTTAACGTAGATAGAGGTCAGTAGCTGCAGCCCGTATTAAAATCGCAAATATCCCGAAAACCAAACGAAATTCAAAAATGCCAAGAGACAAGTTCTGTTAAGTATTTAGTATAGTATTTAACTGCGCTATCAAAATTAATTAAAATCAGTGGCGTACATGTTTTAAATAAAAAATATTTTGTGTCTACCCCACAAGTACGCCTCTGGTAAAAATATAGCAAATTCCTTATAGTCAAAATATGCTTACTAATAAATGTACCTTATGTCCCAAATTTTAGCCAAATCGCTGGCGTAGTTTTAAACATATTTAAAAAAAAAATTATAAAAAATTAAACGCCCTGTATCTTGGAAACAAAGTATTTGCGGATCCATGTTCATATGACATTTTTGTCTTATTTTTGGCTAAGGAATATCCTCTTAAGCGATGGCATATGTTTTTTGAATCACCCTGTAAAAATAAAAAAACCGCCTGACGGCGGTTTTCGTCTTATATTTGGTCAAAGCCGCCGCCGGTCGTTTAGCCAGTGCCTTCAAAAACATAACTTTTTACTTTCACGCTTTAGTGAGCAAGAAATTAAGCCTAGTGCCATTTTTTAATATAACAATGTCCCACTTATAAAAAATTTTCCATTTTAATGATGAAATAAAAAAACCTTTAGTTATCACTTGGAAATGGCTGGAGATGGATATCTACCATCCGAGACGTCGTGTATCAGGTAAAAATAAAGAGAATGGAAGTCTAAGAAAGTAGGTTTTATTAAAAACATAATACCGTCTACCATCTTCTAAGTAGGATTTTCATCTTCTCGTTAAATTAAATGTTTTAGTTTATAGATTTTTAATAATTTGTTAAAAAACGTTTGGCTTTAATAAACATGCAGATTATGCGGTTAACCACTTGTTCAGTTATTTAATGCAACAATCTTTAAAGCTATGGACACATGCTTAAAATTCACAGTCAACCGAACCAATGAATCACTTTTATTATATTTTTTCTCTCGTAATCAATTCTTTTGTAACAAAGAAGTGTTTGGTAATACATCAATTAGTAATTATCGGTTATGGATGTACCAAAAAAGAAAACAATGCGGCCACAAAAATATTGATAAACACCAATATGATTTCCTTAAGCCTATTTTTTACGTAAGGTTTTGTTTTTAGTATAAAAGCATATTTTTGTGTTTATCATTTTAGTTCAGTATCCCATTTTTTGCTGTTAATATGTGGTTAAATAGGGAAATCTTTGTAAGTAATAGAGTATAAAATAGTTTGTATTTACCTAATGTAACATTATAAACAAATTTTTGACCATCTTACGTTTCGCACTATAGTCTAAGATCCGAATAGGAAGCGACCTGCACCCATCTGTTTAACAAATAAAAATTGTCTATCTAGCTATATTTAAGTTAAAAAACTAACCTCAAAATTTTTGACACACTCTAATGGCCATTTTTTTACTAAACATACTAAATTTTTGTATTCAATTTTATTCTATTACAGTTTTGGTACATTCTCTATTATTTAAACATACATATTTTACTAACTAGCCTTAGAATTTATTTAAAAAAATAGAGGTTGCCATTATAAAGGATGTGTCAAAAATGTTGAAGTTATTTTTTAAATTTAAATATATCCTTGACCATAATGTTTTAGACAACCCTGTAGCAATACCTGTTAAATTCATAATCAAAATAAAAATTAAATACTATATTTAGTATAAAATTTTGCTTTCATAATTTTTATAATTTCTCAAAATACTTCCCATATAAAAATTTTTGCCGGCGTTGTACATTTAATTTACTGGCATTGCCAACACTCTTTAATGGCAAGGCATTGGCAAAAAGGTATCAAAAAGACGCGAAAGTGGGCAATTGGCCGTTATTAGGCCACGTGTTGCAGATAAAGTGATGGCATCCGTCATTCATAAGTTATTGGCAAAAAATGCGTTTAAGATGATGGCATCCATCATTAATAAGTTATTGGCAAAAAGATAACAAAAAGACACGAAAGTGGGCAAATGCAGATACTCCCAAGCAGCAAGCTGACGTCTTATTGACGAAAATTGTCGCATATACTTTTTTTAAAAAGCTAAAATGATGCAATATTTTATTTGAAAATTAAAATAGGAAAAACCTCCTTACTGCATGCAATTTCCTTGCAATGCAAAGTACCATCTCTCGGAACACTGTCCAACTTGGAGATGCAGATTTTTACACACTGAAAGAAAACAGTTAATTAAACTACCTTTCAGTTGCTTCGTTAATAACCATTCTTTTATTTTTAGGTATCATAGCTATTTTTTTAATAATGATATTAAATTGATCTTTCGAGAACTATTAAAGTTGTCTTTCTGAAATCAAGGTATTACTGTTAATAAATTTCTGCATAACACTAACTAGTTGGTTTAGTTACAATCCATTTACGTGTTAATAAAATCTTACCAGATTTACTATTATGTTGCGGTTTAATTGTGGTAATTAAGTTTATTATTTGTGTTTATTAAATGCATCAAATAAAGTTTCCATTAATAAAGGCAGACAAAGACCTTCCTAATACTATTAGATATTCAGGTATTACAAGTAGGCACCTTTAATAATCTTAACTAAAGTAATTTAGCTAGATATGAATCGTTAAAAATCGATATACTTCGGTAGCGCTCGTCAACGGAAAGTCTTCCAAAACACGCGCAACGATCAACGATTTCAGTTTTGTGCTTCGTGTGGTGTGGGATGGTAGGTTTTTCTTGGCGTATTATTTTTACGGACGGCATTTGACTGATTCCAAAATGGCGCGTGTAAAAATCTTAATTTATTTAAAAACCAAATATTTTATTTCGTTTTTCTATGTTTTTAGGTTTGGTTTAGCGTTATGCAGTTTTATAATGGCCTACAAACGTACTTTACAGGAATGGGGCTTTAAACAAAGTGTTATAGAAGCTTTTAAAGGTAAGCATTAAAATAGATTTGCAACTTCTTAATTAATATTGGTAATTATTTATTCTTTTATTTTTTCGATTAAAAAAAATACTCACTTGTTCTAGAGGCAGTTACTGACATAAACCCTTCAAGGGAGCAAGAAAATATCGTTTTTTTATTTATTTATGAATCAACAAACTTTCGAGACCGCGAAGTGAATTGTGTGCTGGGCGAACCTTTTCCTGTTCCGTGGCTGGGCGGGGTAAGCCCACGGTAAAAGACGATGTAAAGTGAATGTCCAGAAATTAAAGCAGGTTCAATAGGTTTTGCGGACACAAGATTTTAAAATTTTAAATGTTCAGTCATAAATGGCAATTATTTAACAGTTATATTTTTGCAAAACGTGAATATTTCGCTTTTTTATGTGCTATTTGGAATGCCTATTTTATAATAAAAATTCGGAAACTGCTCAAATTTTGTCAAGCAAAACGTAATGAACCCACTTTAATGTCTAGACATTTACTTTACCATGGTTTTACCCCGCCCAGCCACGGAAGAGGAAATGGTTCGCCCAGTAACCCAATTTTAATCGCAAAAATAAAAGAATAAATAATTACCATTATTAATGAGGAAGTTGCAAATCCTTTTTAATGCTTAGTTCATTGAAAAAAGAAACTAAAGTTTAGAAAAAAAGTGTTATGGAACGTGCTTTTATGTTAAAAATTTACGTTCTCGACCTAGGGATGGCAGCACATTTGCTGAAACTAAAAAGGGATAACTGTATTTTTTTAGTTACATCTACTGTCGTTAGATGGCTGTTCGAGGGGGAATGTATATTTGGTTGCCACTACATTTCCTCTGTAATTTACAAATATTTGGGAGGGATGATCCGAGGCAGCATTGCCAGAGACCGAGGATTTTCCCTTTTTCCGGAGATTTTTGATGACAATAGGGAAAAAGGGTTTTTAAAGTAAAAACGGGGATTTTTCACGATTTAGAAGGTGGTAGTCTACTCTGATCACCATATAACATCCTTAACGTTGAATATGGGTATATTTTAAATTTTTAGAATAGTGTATCCCAAAAAAGAATTTTTGGAACCACGCGGGGATATTTATCGTAACCCACCTGGCAACACTGATCCGAGGTTCTTTGTGTTAACGAATTGTGCCATCTTGTTTGGAATTTTTTAGCGTCTTTTTGCGTATTACTGCGCTTTTGTAGTATATTCGGTATTTTTTTAAATTTTTGTGGACTTTTATGCTTACAGACATGGATGAATTATATTATGTGCCAGCATTACGTCCAAAAAAGTGCTGTGTGCGGAACTGCGTTAACAGACATAGTAAGCGGAACTGCGTTAACAGACATAGTAAGCGGCATCGTTTTCCGAAAATCCTGATCCTGAAATTTGCAATATTTGGCTTGCGTTAATAGAACCGCCAAACTATAAAAGTTTAAGTGTTGAACAGATATACCAGAAATATTATGTATGTGAAGAACATTTTAATCGTAAGTGTATTTTTCCTTCCCTGAGGAACAAGAGAGGACTCAAAAAAACGCTTTAACTACACTTAACGTACCAGGTAAGTGTATTTTAATATCTTAAGTAATCTTTGAATCACGTATATTGTATAAGCAATAGTTAAAGCAGGGCCGTATTAACTGTGTCGGGCGCCCTAGGCTACAATTCCCGGGGCGCCTATTTTCCAGCGAAAAATTTCCAAAAAAAAGACCAAAATAAAAGGTCCTTCCCTCCATGGCGCCTATTTTCAGTGCCAGGCGCCTTACCTCACCACAAAAGAAAATTTGATGAGCAAAAAAAAAAAGGTTCTTCCCTCCGTGGCGCCTATTTTGACTGCCAGGCGCCTTACCTCACCACCCAAAAAATATTTGATGAGCAAAAAAGCAAAAAGGGGTCCTTCCTTCCGCCTATTTTCAGTGCCAGGTGCCTTACCTCTAATCACCCAAAATCCCCACTCGACCTAAACTTTTTAAACTCCCCTGTTTGGCGCCTATTTTTTCATGGCGCCCTAGGCTGTAGTCTAGTCAGCCTAATGGATAATACGACCCTGAGTTAAAGGTATATTGGCCAGAAAAGCAACAACAAAGGATGTATGTGAGTTATCTAATCTGTAATGTTTATGTGCTGGTATTTACATTAGAGTGTCTCTTTTCCTCTGCCTATGTGATATGTTATTTACATAGCTTATCCGATATCATAACCAGAACTCACAAGTTATATTAAAAAAATGACATCATATTCTTTTTTTCGTAGTCGAGCATCTTGAGAAACTTTGTTCCTTTAGCTTTTTTTTAATGATAATACATAATTTTTTTTTGAAGTTGGTTCAATTTTAAATTTAAATATACCTAAACCCTTTGCAACACCCTATATCCATAACCCACAAATAATTATAAGATAGTATATAGTTGATGCTTACTTATTCTACTCTGGCACTTTTTAGATTTGTAGGATAGTCCGCTCTGGTTCACAACACTTCATTTGTTATATGGTTTAGAATGAAGTAAAAAGGCATACCTATTTACGTTTCCATTACTTACAGCTCATTTATCATGTTTTTAAGAATATTTTTATTTTTAATATTTACAATTTTATTTCATTTACATCTACATTATACACCATGATATATACTTTATTTATGAATGTGTATTTTTATTTAAAAAATTTTTTTTGTTATTGTTTAAGGATTTAATACTTTTGATTTGGAGCTTATCGCAGGAAAAGGAGCAAGCATAATTGATGGTGAATTTGTTAAAGGTAGGTTTATTTTCTGTATATATTATTTTTTGAGTCCCTCTCCAACTTATTTATTTAAATATCAGGAATTACACCATTTATTTAAATTCTTCATCATTTAAGAGCCACATTTAAATGTTTATAAAGAATAGAATAAAAAATTAAATTTATATAAATTTGTTATGTGATTACTGCAGCAATATAGAAACCTTTTAAGTTGTGTAGAAACTAGATATTTTTACCTCCAACTCAAATATAACAGGAGAAAAGTCATTTAAACACTTGTTCTTGTATGCAAAAGAAGAAAAATGGTTAAAATACTATTTTTGCAGTTCCGTATTAACCCTATAAGCAAATTAAGCAATTGCTTTGGGCATCACGTTCTGGGGGCACCACAAAGGGGGTACTGAAGGGTAGAAGGGAAAGAAAAATAGTAGAAATGTCCGTTTGAGTCTTGTACTTTTGTTTTTGAAAAAGCGGAAGACCTTTTTATCTGCCCTTCAAAAATTTTTGGTAAGATAAAGTCCTTCAATTTGTAATTTTTGTCAAATAGTAAAAAAATTTCTTGTCTAGGGGCACCACAGGAGTTCTGTGCTTAGGGCATCACGAAGTCTTAATCCGGCACTGTATTTTTGAATATTAGAGGTACATTTAAATCTGCCTTCTGTTCAAAAATATTAAAATTGTATTTTTTACATCAGTCAATTCAAAATACCTAATACACTTTTTGTTTAAATGGTTGTGTGAGTTCTTATCCTATCAAGTTACATTTATTTTTATTGGAACTTTTACTAATACTAGTCTACCTATAAATATTTTGATTTAGTATTTTTTATACAATAATTCAAATACTATTTATTAAATAAAAGGACTTTTATTAAGAAAACATTTTTATAGGCTCAAAGCATATTTCAAAAGGTTTACCTGGTATATCTGAGACTAGAGAAACATTAACATCAGGGATAAGTACTTTACAGGGTAAGTTCTTGTAAAAATAATGTTATATTCGGTAATTGTCTCGAACGTGGAAGCAACTACGATTAAAGCACATTTGCTATACCAAATGTCCTTGCTTTTGCATCATCAAAATTAAAAGTCAAACTATTCTCGGTAATTGTCCAGAAAGTTGCGACAACTCCGATTTTTACCAAATTTAGTATACGGGGGTTTTTGGGTCGCTGTCATGAATCTGAAAGAATTTTTTCAGCAACGTTTCGTTCTCGAGATATTCATCATCAAACTTGAAATTCAAACTGTCCTTATTTTTACTATATTTTGCCTTCTTTGCACTAAATTCTGATATAACACTAAATTGGCACACAATATTTCATTTAACATTAAAAACCTTTTAAAACATGTTTTTTATTAATTTTAAGCCTATCTTTATTGACATAAAAGGTTTGCTTTAAATCAAGTCGCCATGTTTGAAATGATTTAATGAAGAAAATGTGTAAAATAGCTAAAAAAGAGGTTTTTAAAGGGTGTTTATAAAATATTGTGTGCCCATTTAGTGTAATATCAAGAATTTTGTACAAAAATAGCGGAATATAGTAAAATAGGGATAGTTTCAATTCCAACTTTGATGATGAATATCTCGAGAACGAAACGTTGCCGAAAAAAATTTTGTCAGATTCGTGATCAGCGCCCCAAAAACCTCCGTATACCAAATTTGGTGAAAATCGGAGTTGCCGCAACTTTCTAGACAATTGCCCAATTCGCATTTTTTTATATCCCCCTGCGTTTCTGTGACTATTCGCTGTTTTGACAGTTCTTAAGCTTTCTTTATTATTTTTATTAACATTATACTGTTCGTAGATCTAAGTCTTAATTGTGCATCCTAGGAAAATTCTAAGGGTATCAACTGAAATTAAAAAAAATACGTATTAGAATAGGCCTTTTTTGCTATTAGGTCTTCATTTACAGATAGGGGCCAAGAAGTACAAGCTACTATTTTGTCAAAATATAAAAAAGTATATACATTTTAAATTAAGCGACCGTTCAGTTTATGTAGTTTTTAAATTAAAATGAGACAAATTACTTTGTTTTCTATCACTATATTTATCAACATTGTGACTGCAGTTTCGAAGCTTTGCTACATTTTCAAACTGAATATTCTAAACTACTTGAAACTTGTATATATATACACGTACAATTGGTTAACACATTTTTAATAATAGTGCCTATCCTAAATTTTAAAAACTGTAAATAGTGGGCTGCTCCTCAGGTCGGTCTGGTCATTCAGTAAATTTATTGAGGGGTTTTATTATACTTATATTATAAATTATTATACTTATATTATAAATTTACTGAATGACCAGACCGACCTGAGGAGCAGCCCACTATTTACAGTTTTAAAATTTAGGATAGGCACTATTATTAAAAATGTGTTAACCAATTGTACGGTATATATATACAAGTTTCAAGTAGTTTAGAATATTCAGTTTGAAAAGCAGCAAAGCTTCGAAACTGCAGTCACAATGTTGATAAATATAGTGATAGAAAACAAAGTAATTTGTCTCATTTTAATTTAAAATGGACTATCACAAAGTAACGGACAACTCAATCCAGTATGTAGTTTTTGTTAACGCCTACTAAAAATACATAATACGTATTTAATCTACGTTTAAAAAGAAAAGAAAAAAGTAGTGACATAAAAGTCACTATACATAAAGTGCCATTTTTAACTCAATAGAAAAGAAATTTCTTGAAATTGCCATATGATTTACAATTGCATAGAAAGGAAATTTCTTCTCTTCGTGTTACAGAATACGGGTGCAGTAGTTATTCTAGTTTTTTTTTTTTTTATAAGAGGTTTGCATGTTATGTTTTTTTAATGTCTTTTAGGTCTTGGAATTATTAATTCATTTGTATTATTCTGTATATTTTAGGTGCTGTTATAATTAAAGTGACCACACGTCCCGATATTGGCGGGACAGTCCCGCTTTTGAAAGAATGTACCGCGTCCCGCCGATTTTTTGAAAAAGTCCCGACTTGTGTGGGTTCGCGTAATGAGTTTTTTGTTCGTGGAGTTGAGTACCTTTTTTTGCTCCTCAAAAAGAAATTGGAGGATAAAAGATTACTTCTAACTGAAGTGGCATGATTTGAAAGGTGAGGACCTTTTTTTTGCTTCGTGGAAAAAAGCACCAAAACAATCCATGTTATTTCACTTGTCCCGATTTCTTTTATTAAAAATGTGGTCACTTTTAGTTACAATATAAAATAATTATTATATGATTATTGTTAACCTATAAAAATAAATCAATATAATATTATGTTTGTATTTATTTTTCAAATAAAAATCTAGGTAATGAATAATCGAAACTTTTATTTTACATAGAATGTGTTATCTAGGATTGGACTGCCTACTTCAAAGATGTACATGAGATTTTTATTTATTTTTTTTTTCTAAAACATATGACCCACGCCAAAAATATACTAAATGTTATTGGCCATTGTCCCACACGGAACACACCCAGAGAATATCTTAAGTTTTAATAGTGAATCCTCTATGTGTATTTTTTTCGTAAATTTGATCGATTTTTATAGAAAAATCTGAAATTCTGCAAAATTATCTAAAATGTATTTAAAAAAAAAAACTTACAATCACTTAAAATTTTTTCACTTTACAATTCTTTTATGTAAGACTTTTAAATGCGTCTGAGTATAAAGAAGCAGATATTCTTAAAAATATCTAATTTGACGACAAACTTTTATTACATGTACTAAAAAGATATCAGATAGAGGATTATATAGGGTGTTTCGTAACTGCGGTACGAAAGTTCAATGGGTGATTCTGTGGTTTAATGCAATTAATGTTCCTGGTACATATTATGTCCGGAGTTGCTTCGATTCTGAGATACAGGGTGGTAAAGTTTAAAAAAAAGTCTATATTTTATAAATATCCTTAAACTAAAAAAAAAATGGTTCAAGCCTAACAAACCTTACCTTTAACGCCCTGTACGGCCGGAAACAAAGTAACTCTGAACATATCGCACCTTTCATATTATAGAGGCACAATTAAAAATTTTGTGAAATTGATATTAAATATCGGGTCGCGTTACTCGGAAATAAGATAGAGACATAATTATGTTTGTGCGCCCCATGAGTGGCTCGGTCTCTTTCTGTCAAGGGCATCATGCAAAGTAATTGTTTTTGTGCCTATATATCACAAAAACTCTATTTCACAAAATTTTTAATTGTGCCCCTATAATATGAAAGGTGCGATATATGTTCTCAGAAACTTTCTTTTATAAAACCGTAGTTAGGAAAAATCCTGTAAAGGGACAAATCGTCAGTGTAATTTACAAAGTGCGTAACTCCATTTTTAGAAATTTTAGAGAAGCATTTTTAAGGCAGAATTTTATAGTGATGTGTGGTAGCATATAGTAAAAAATAATTTAATATAAAAGAAAATTTATTCTTTTATATTAAATTATTTTTACCATATGCTACCACATATCACTGTATTCTTCTTCTGCTTTAAAAACATGCTTCTCGAAAATTCTAAAAATTGAGTTACGCACTTTGCGAATTCCACTGACGAAATACATTAATATTGACAAAATGGTGAACGTGATTAGAACCCCACTGTAGATTTCTATATTATGTAGTACTAAAGTGATTACAGAGATGGCGCAGCTAAACAAATTTTTACATGAAAATTTCTGTAAAGAAATAATCGATCGGTGGTTAGTTGAGTTCGCGACCACCGCAGACTATGTCGCATTAGTGTGACAATTTTTATTAGGGACTTTGTGTTCTAAACTTTTAGTTTCTTTTTTCTATGGCTTAGTTTTAAAAGCTTTTAAAGCACTTTGATTAAAGCCCCATTCCGTTAAAGTACGTGTGTTGGCCATTATTAAACTGCACAACGCTAAAACAAACCACAAACATAAAAAAACGGAATAAAATATTTGGTTTAAAAAAATATATATTTTTTACTCGTTTATCAGTCAAATGGCGTTGGTAAAAATAATAAGCCAAAAAAAACCTACCTCATCCACTTATCACACTTATCTCGTAATACATACATATACATACAAATTTATAGATTTTAATTCCTAATACTCCTCCATATACTCCCTTGACCATATATATTTTATAAATTTAATTTGCTACAGGAACTAACCATATACTACAATAACTAAGGCTTATACAGGGTGTCTCGAAAGGTAAGGTCAAAAATGGTAGAAGTGATAGATGAGCCAAAATAATGTTAGTACTTCATATAAAAAAGTTCTATCGCGCTTCTTAGGGAATTTTTGACGTTTAAAGTTATAATAAAAATGTATTTCATTTATAACTTTTAAACGGTTGCCCCAATAATAATTATATTTGGGCATTTAAATAAACTCATACCACTGTTTTTTCCAAAGGCAAATAATAGCGCAGCAATTCATAATTATACAGGGTAAGACGAATTTTTTCGTTTATTATATGCATATTTTACAGAGATTAAAATTTGACATTTTGGTTTGACCGTTTAATTCCTTCATCATTTTTGTACAAAAAGGTATACCTTATGTAAATCGATATCTTGGACCATTCTTCATAAAATCGCATTTTAAAACCAGACATACCCCTATTTTGTATATAACAAAAAATCCATTTTTGAGGAAAATATTAAAATGTGGTTAAAAATGGTGTTTAAAGGCCTTTGAAACTTTATAACACAAATAAAGACTGTTTTTTAAAAATTTTACCATATTTTAATAATTTTCTCAAAAATTGATTTTTTATTACATACAAAATGGGGGTATGTCTGGATTTAAAATGCGTTTATATGAAAAACGGTTCACGGTATCAATTTAAATAAAGTATACCTTTTTTGTACAAAACTGATAGAGAAATTATACGGTCAAACCAAAATGTAATTTTTTTACCTCTGTAAGAAATGCATTAAATAAACGAAAAAATTCGTCTCACCCTGTATAATTATGACTTACGGCGCATCATTTGCCTATGGAAAAAAGCATTGGTACGAGTTAATTTAAATGCCTAAATATCATTATTATTGTGGCAACCGTTCAAAAGTTATTAATGAAATACTATTTTTTATATTCTAACTTTAAACCTCATAACTCCCTAAGGAAGCGCGATAGAACTTCTTTTTATATGAAGTACTAACATTATTTTGGCTCACTCTACCACCCCTATCATTTTTGACCTCACCTTTCCGGACACCCTGTATATTCCAGCAAGCTACATTTTTTGCTACTTTAATTAAAGCTTAGGTATTACCATAATATTGATATAGTAATACTGATAATAAGATTGAATATCAGTCACAACTAAGTCCATTGAGCAGTAAAAAGTAAATGACTTAATTACCATAATGTCATGGACTAACAGCGGTAACTAGACGACTTTAATAACCACACTACCAATGCCAAATAATGGTCGCTAACATATCAGATATTTTTCGGTTATTAAGCCGACTTAGTTATAGTAACTAATTTGGAAGTAGAAAGTCAACTTTAATTATGACATTAACTGATCTTATCTGTCCCCTATTTAACTGAGATAATTTAGTTATGATTATTAAAACTTTAATTATGGTTGCTAGAAATTTCTCTCAGTGCACTAGCCGAAGATATTTCTTTTCAAAGCTAAAGTGAGATCACCTACCGCAGACCGCTCTCGTATTATTTTTGTCTAATGGGTACGGTTTAGACGATAAAAAGCGAAGGTATTGCAGAAACGTAGTAGTTTATTGTCCATTACGCCATCTATCGGTATGTCAAAAAACTATTAAATATATATAATATTTTTTATTAACACGTCTTTAAAACTTTTAATAAAGTTTTAAACAAAATGTTTACAGCTCCTAACAGTCTACTTGAATATCTTGCCATCTCGACTAGCCATCACCAATTAATCACACAACACACACTTATTAGGTAATGAATACATTTAATTATGTCTATTAAAAACTCTTTTCTTTAAAAAAGAAACTAAAAAGCTAGAAAACCACGTAGAAAACAAATGCACAAAGCGGTCACCTTCGGTCGAAATTAACGTAGCTAATTTTACCATCATTTTATTTTTATTCGCTTCAAAATACATAATAAACATTTTGTTTGACCTAATTTTTATTTGCATGATTTTTAACAATAAAATGTTATGAAAAGGCCATTTCCTTTAAATTATGTAAAAACATAAAATAATGTTGTTTAGCTGCCATTATAAATAAAACAGATCAAAAAAATTGCTTTAATGTTAGTTAAATACCAATGTTAATAATATGGTTTAAAAAGTATGAATATGCGTTGAAGGTTTGCCTTCAAAAATCCAATATTTATTTGCCTGCAACAAAAACGCGTGCTTTATTTAATCAGGATTGGTATGCCGCCATTTTTGTATGCTTGCCGGCAATTCGCTGCATGCATGTAAAATTTATTGGCAATTAAGTGTTTATTTAGGGTTGACTTTTTAATGCGTATAAGATGTTGGCATAATATTGCCACCAATTGCCAATGCTTTACCATCAATGCCAATATGAAAATGTACATTGCCGGCAAATATAGTGTTTGCTGGGTTGTAATAATTTATTGGCGATCGGATTAAAAATAAGAACATAAATAAAGGATTACGGCCCCGTAGATGCAATATTACAAATAACTCTCAAAAAATCATGTAGGCGTAAAAACCTTTAAAATGTTAAATTCCCATTTAGAATGATCTCAAAAATTCAAACATGTTAAAGTATATATACACAGTCATTTTCCGGTTAAACCTAAAGTATCCGAAAAATAAGAAACAAGCGAAAAGTATTTTCTTTTCATTTCACATTTAGTGGTCGTCCGTAAATTACGTGAGGCATTTTAGGGGGGATACAGTTGAATGTTACCAAATATCACCGTGGAGGTAGCGCCTATTTCATTCCAAAGCACCTTATTCACAGAGAAATTAGTCACCAAAAATCCCCACCCGACCAAAAACTTTTTGAAAACTCCCCTGCCTAGCGCCTAGCTAGATTGTCTAGGTTGAAGCATATTTTACAAAATCTCAGGGGGAGGGGGTCGAAAAATTAAAAGAAAAACAAGTTCCGTAATTTCTTTGAACATTTCCTTACCTATACCAAGTCTTGTTTTTGTATGTGAAAGCAGGGTGTCTAAAAGTGGGGTCCGTGGGGTATGTGTCAGGGATCCGCGAAAGGCGGTAGCTCAGTTAAACCTTAAAATTATCCTTATCAGGAAATTATTTAACCACGAAGCAGTATCGAGCAGACGAGTTAGCTAGCGAATTCAATTATAATTAATAGATCATTATGTACTTACTGTCACGAACTGGTCGAATTTTATAGACTTAGTGACTTAAGGGTCCGATACTTCGGTTTTTGAGTAGAAGCAAATGCTTTATACAGTGAATAAAGTATGTCAACATTAGTAGATTTTTGAACAGACCCACCTCGAAAAGTCCTGCTGGCACCCCCACCCCCCTCAAAGTTGGTTAAGGGATTGATATAGTTTTTTCTAATATCTTCTAAACGGTAAATGATAAAAAACTGATTTTAGTGTCGTTAGATAGAGCACAAAATTCTGCAAAATAGTAACACTAAAAATTGTATTTTTGTTTATTACGTAAGAATCTCCAATATAAAAAAGTTGGAGGGAGCATCCGCAAGGCACTTTTTACGATATATCTTCCAAACCGTCTACCAAACAAAAAAATATAAGACACAAAAAATTAAGGCCAAAGTTTTCCCTATCGAATGGTGTATAACAATATACTATTTTCTTTTAAATTAATGCTACCAGTGGCGTACAAATGTAGCACTACACCAGTATAGTAGGTAGTTAAAAATAGAAATTTTTAATGTTATACTTTTTTTTTCAGAATATTTCTCACTTTAGTTATATTAATTGGTAATATTACCTTACTGCGCATAATAGTAATATTAAAAATAATATTTTTGTTTTTTTGGTAAGACTCACAACAAAAAAAGTCGAAGGGGAGTATCCATACGGCACTTTTTACCATATATCTTTCAAACCATTAACAAAAAAAATAAACAACATAAACATAAAATAAATCTACCAGTGGCGTACCAAATTAGTACTACACCAGTAAAGTACCTAGAAATCGAAATATTTAATGTTATTCTATTAATTTTAAAAGATTATTTTTCACTTTAGATTTATTAATTAACAATTATACTCTACATTTTATTTACTTATTTCTTTTGTTTTATAATTTGATTCATTATATTTTTAAATAAATAACAACAGTATTATAATAACTTTTTATTATAAAGATAACAACAAATATGGCATATACAGTGTGTCCCAGGATAGGTGTTCACCAAAAATTTTGGAATTTTTAATCGTCCTTCTGGGAAACTGGTCGCAAAACTAATAAATACAAAATTTGATTTCAATTGGTAATATACAGGGCAAGTTATAACTAAAAATATGAAAAATTACCAAGAATAAAGTACCTTTATTTTTAAAAATAGGACCAAATTGTATAGGTAAATGTTGTAGAGAACTAAATTTTATGTCAAAATTTAAAGTTAAACACGTTAAGTAAAAAAAAATATTTTTGTCAATTTTTTAACTCGCCCTGTTTAATAACAATTGAAGTAAAGTTTTGTATTTATTACTTTTGGACCATGCGACCGGTCTGCCCAAAATTTCGTTTTAAAATTCAAAAATTTTTGTTCCTTCTGTCCTCTTGTAACATCTATCCTGGGACACACTGTATATAACATCAATAAAAAACAAACACATTATTACACAACCTAAAATACCTAATTACAACATTCCGCACACAAACATAACCTGGTACATTTTTAAAAACATTTACAATTTGTGCCACAAATCTTACATTTACATTTTAATAGTGTATCAGATGATATTTTTTCATTTTTTAAAGTGGTCCACAGTGGTGTCCATTTAGTATTCTCTAAAATCCATCCCCATTTAGATGGACATGGAGGTTCAACCACTGGTTGGCAGAGATTACCCCAAACAAATCCTGCTTGATAAATGCATTGATTAATGTGAAGTGCTAAAGCATTCATTGTTGGGGGTAAATTCTCAACCGTTCGGTTTTTTGGACAAAAAGTTGCATTCGACAAATATCAATGTTGCTACTATCAGAATGTTTATCGTAAATGGTTACAACGAATTTTGAGATCACACTTAATTGCCGAGATGAAGGTTTTTGAATGCTGCAATAAATCAATAAAAGTAGCTGTAACTTCCGGAAAAGATTCCCAAGCTTCCCAACACTTTTTTTCCTTTTCCATAAAAGGAGTACGTGGTATCGCAACCGGTTAGTGAATAAAAAAAAAGGGACTAGACTTTTTCATTAATTTTTTGAGCAATTTCGATACACGAAATATGTCTTACATTTTTACCAGTACCAAACTCAATCCACACGTCTTGATTTTTGCACTGGTCATTTTTTTTCGTGTAATATGATTATTTATTATTACTAGTATGCAGAATTAGAAATAATTATAAATTAATAAAACTAAAGTAAAAAAATTTAAAAAAATTAAAAGTATAACATTAAAAAAATTATTTTTAGGTACTTTACTGGTGTAGTGCTACTTTTGTACGCCACTGATAGCTTTTTTTTAAAGATAATAGTATAATGTTATACACCATTCGATAGGGAAAACTTTGGTCTTTATTTTTTGTATCCTATATTTTTTTATTTGGTGGATGGTTTGGAAGATATATCGTAAAAAGTGCTGTGTGGTTGCTCCCCTCCAACATTTTTTTGTTGTAGAATTTTACTAAATCAACAAAAATACAATTTTTAGTGTTACTATTTTGCAGAATTTTGTGCTCTATCTAACGACACTAAAATCAGTTTTTTATCATTTACCGTTTAGAAGATATTAGAAAAAAACTATATCAATCCCTTAACCAACTTTGAGGGGGGTGGGGGTGCCAGCCGGACTTTTGAGGTGGGTCTGTTCAAAAATCTACTAATGTTGACATACTTTATTCACTGTATAAAGCATTTGCTTCTACTCAAAAACCGAAGTATCGGGCCATTTTTGAACAATAAGTCACTAAGCTATTACATTTTTATTGCAATATACCGCCTACTAACCCAAAGGAACAAGGTGCTTTACTGTATGACTTATCAGTAAATTAAGGTAGAATTTCTTTGACAAGGGTCCATGGAGCTATTAAATTCTGTTACTTCATGAGACATTTATAGCATAATAGGTTTTTACAATATTATGTCATGATTACATATTATATTTTTACATTATTTCGCGAACATAAAAAGTGCTTTTTAAATCACAATACAAAAATTCAATGAAAAACTTTCATCGTGGAAATAATAGATTCGATTACACCCAGGATACTAGAAATAATTTAGTAGTAGAAGGTGAATAAACACAGTGCTGGATCACCCCTAGATATATTAATCCTCGGAAAAATTTGACTAAATCCAACACTGATTGGTTTACTAGAAGAAAAAAGTATTTGATCCCGCACTAAATAAACAAAACATACTAATGTTTTATTTTTCTAAATTATTTCAAAGGTTTTTTATTTTTTCTTTTATTCCGGGTGTCAAGAATCTATTAGATAAGGCAATTATGTCAAAATGAGACTTGGCGTAGGTAAATGGTATGGGAAGTGGATTTTTTTTTGCATATTTCTCATTTTTTGGTTTTGAAGAAAGTTTAATAAGTCTTTGACATTTTTAAAAACTTATACGCTTACTTAATTGTTTAAGAGCCATTTGTAATGTTGCATTTAGGAGCCACGCAAATAAATTGCTATTGTAAGATTCGTAAAAAATCCGTTTTTAAAAAGTGCTTATCTAAAAAGAGTTGGCATTAAGAAAATAATAGTTAGATATGAAAATGTCAAATTTCCAACTTGTTTTTCCTATCTTTTTAAATAGTCACAAAAAGTTTGTGATTGTTTTTTTGGAGTCCTTAAATTAATGTGCGTGGCATCATGGCCATCTAGATTCAATATTAAAATAGTTCTAAAAAAATCAAATGGGCACTAAACTTTTTAAAATGTGACATTTTAATTTCAAATTCTCTTAGGAATCCAAAAATAATTAAATATACAAAATAGTGCCTTGACTGTTTTAACAGTAAACTCGTAATTCCTGACCCGATAGAAAAATTGACATAGAGCTTGATTTTCAAAATGAGATGAATGGTGAAAACCGCATCCCGAAACATATATCGGTATCCGAGATATGGGGCGTTTTTCATTTTTGGCCATTTTAAAAACAAAAATCGTTCGTCATTTAAAAAACTTCCCAAAACGGTGTAAACATTCTTAAGACAATTTTTTAAGTGGAATCCATTAGACTACTTAGATTTTTAAAATTATTTCTAGTTTCGTTGAAAATATACCTGACTTTGACAAGTGCCGATTTTGCATGGCCTACTATAGCAAAAATTAAAAACTGAAATATATTGCTCAATTTCAAAGATAAGTATAAATAGTAATATGTCATTGGGAAGAGCAAAAATAAGCAATTTTTAGAGATCATGGCCAACTATGATTTATATTTTAAAAAACTAAGGTTTATATATTTTCAACGAAACTAGAAATAATTTAAAAATTTGAGTAGTCCAATGGAACCCACTCCGGACGGACTTTTTTTTTTCAAAATGGCCAAAAAATGAAAAAACGCCCTATATCTCGGTTACCGATAGAGATTTTGGGATGCGGTTTTTACCATCCCAAGACACCCATGTCAATTTTTTTTTTCTATCTGGTCAGGCAATACGAGTTTCCTGTTAAAACAGTCAAAATCGCACCATCCTGTACCAAAGTGTTTCATTTATAAATTTAAAATTTGAGTAATTTTTCGTTTAACCGAAAGTTACGGGAAAATGAAAAAAAGGAAATCACTTCTTCTCTCATACCATTTACCTATACCAAGTCTTATTTTAATATGTCTAAGGCAGCTTTCAGACGGGCGACCTTTACAGTCGAAGTTGACCGCAAAAAGTCGATCGTTTGTGGTCGATTGTCGCTACTTACAGTTTAGTCATTTAACAACCATGGAAAAAGCGATTCCTTTTAATACGGGCCTTTTTTTCGACTGCAATCAAACTTGTGCCGCTGATTGTCGTCGATCCCGTCGACTGGCTATACGTTAGTTACAACTACAGTTGTAGTCAAAATTGGCGACAAGATGCCGATATTTTTGTAGTCAACTTCGACTGCAGACTCTTTTTTGACCTCCAGACAGTGCGGACGTGCGTAAAGGACTACAAAGTTCTTCCCGGAGTGGCTGGTTAGAGGTGCCGTACGGACGTTTTTACCTTCGGGGATCAAAGAAAGATTCACGCTAAATTGATGGCATCTTTCTTCTGGATATGAGCGCTGTGAGCGAAGATTCCTATAAGCTGATGGTATCCTGTTTGGTGATGAACACGAGGTATTTCTCAAATGGCGGGAAATAGATGGGCCTGCCATGGGAACTGTCAGTAGTGAAAGTGAAGGTTATCCGTAACACCAGTAGCAGGTCTTGGTTTGACAGTCGACAATTTATGCATTGCATCGATTGAAGAATTATTTTTGTTTTCTTTTGGAATTTCTGGGAGCTACGAGCTTGATTATCCAGATTTTCCACCGACGAAGCCCTGAAAGCATAGTCCGGAAGGGGAAGAGTGGTGGATTGGACCTGAAGGGACCAAAACCAAGAAAAAAAAATAGAATAGAATTGAACTTCGACTGCAAAAAGTCGCCCGTCTGAAAGCGGCCTAATACTCTTAGGAGTTAGCTATGACTTGTCTAATAAAATCGTTGACAGCCGGTACCTATATGTACAGGTGTTTCATATTTTTTAATTATTTGTTGTCACACTTATATCAGGTGACCGGGTTAACTATTAAACGGGCTTAGACTATTCTATAGCGTAATTGTTTTATAATGTATGTGTATGTAATAACTTTTAATACATCTTTTGAGAAACGATACTTTTTTATCTTGGCCCGCTTGCGGTAAGCAACATTAGGATTGGACTTATACCACCCTTTACCGTAAAATTGAATTATACGGTAGTTTTAAAAGTAGAACTTTTTCAAAGAAAATACGAGTATAGTTTTTAGAAAATGATTTGCTCTTATCTTTATATGTAAATAATTTTGATCAGGAATCTGACTAATAAACTTGCTCTTCTTTTTATAAACTTGCAAGCTTTCTTTGACTTAAATCCAGAAGATTGTCTCTTTACGAAAGCTACCAGTTTAGAAAACTTGATGTATACATTTTTTTAATAGTTACGCATGAGCGTAATAAATACTGTATTTGCTCCAGAGCGTAGACACTTTTAGAATTTCTCTTGCTTTAAAAATATACAAGAACGGCATCATCGGTAATTCTTTTGACGTAGTTTTTTTATCCACTGCCTAACCGGCGGTATACAGACGGTCATGCAAAAACTGTCACATCGGCATGGAAAGCCAATGCTAGCGCGCAAATATGGTTGTGTGTATTACAAAATACAATACCTTTTTATACAAATGTGACAGTTTTGCATGACCGTTTGTATCCGGGTAAAAGCACATATTCTATTTCATAGCGTTCGTGAGACTTATTTGGCAAAAGATTTAATGATACTAGCCTTGCGGTTTCTAAAATATTTTAAGGGATATTGTCGTCTTCAGAGTCCATTTTGCTTTGGAATGATAATTTTTCTTTAATCGAATAAAACTGTTTACTTATTTCACATTTGTTATAAAACAAAGCTTAGCGCCTTGAGAGCGATATGATGTTTGACGATTTAAAATGTCATATTTTAACTGATGTTCATTAATTACGAGATTCAGGGACCCACGAATTAAACTGGAACACTTTTTTTCCGATACTGCAGCCAAATAAACATGTATTTCTTTAAAAAGTCGGAAAAGAAGTTTGAACAAATAACATACGAGGGTAAATCAAATATAAACGGTAATTTCACTATGTGGAGTGGGCAACCGCGTTGCATCGGATATTTTTAGTCGTTTAAAAACACCGTTTTGGAAGGATACTGTTCCTCAGAATAGAGTGTATACGTAGGCCAGCAAATTTAAGGGTGGGCGAGAACATGTCAAAAATGAAAGGGCGAAACACGTCTCTCAACTAAAAGGCTCTTGCGATAGTTTTTTTAACACAAGAGGTATTTTGCTAATTGATTTTCTTTACGATCAACGAACAGTAAATGCTGCTTACAGTTGACAAAAACTGCTTATCTGAGCAAAAGACTGGATATGCCCATTAGGGAGGTCATCCTGCTTCACAACAATGCCAGACCTCATACTGCTGCTTGGACAAGGAAGAAGTTAAATAAATTGATTTGGGAAACCCTTGAACACCCTCCTTGTAGTCCAAACTTATGCCGCTGTGACTATTTTTATTCGAGCTCATAAAAGAAAGAGATTTAAAAGCAATCAGAAAGTTGAAGAATACGTGCGCAGTTTGTTGACAAATCGCCCCGAATTTTTTTATTAGGAAGGAATATAAGCTTTCAAAACAGTGGCAACAGTGTATAGATTACGAAGGAAACTACATTGAGAAAAAATGTTAAATGCTTCGTTATAGTGTAACATTAATCAATAAATATTATTTAAAAAATTGCCGTTTATATTTGATTCACCATCGTACATTCCTCCTGAGGTCCTTTTTTTCCTTGGATGATTGATTCAACCATCCCCGGGAGAAAAAGTGGTACTTTCCTCCTTCGTAATGTAAATAAAGGGATATTTTCTTTGTTAGCTGCTTACAGCAGCTGTAAGCACTTTCATTTTTTGACAAATCAATGACGTCAGCAGCTCACAGCGGTTGTTAGCGGCGTCGGGAGATGTCTAACCACTGTCTAACAGGATGAAAAAACAAGGAGGGGAAATATAACCGAATTGGAGGTTAAAAGTCAAACAAAATTGACTAAATGATTACTTATAACAATAACAATAGTATGTGTGGAAAACCATGTAAAGGATTAATTTACCTGCCATTAAAGATATTGCGCATTTTTGTTTAAAAATTGAGTTGCCATTTTTAGGTTATATTATTATTATTTTTTATGTCATTTGTCATTGGCGGTAAGCGCTTTTATTTTTCGATTCACATTATAATGACGTCAGCTGTTAGACAAGCTTGTTAGCAGCTGTAAGACAGAAGAATTTGAAAAATATCCCTTAAGTGTTTGGCTTTACCAATTATTACATTTTTTCCGTTCTTTACCAAAGTGGGGTACCATATCTCACTTTTTAGATTAAAAAGCGTGTTAAAAGAATCCCAGTTGCGGATCTAAATTTCTTAGTTAGTACAAATTAGGTATGAAAAAGATTTAAGAGTCGTTTATGTACTAATTGCAATATTTTATAGACTGCCTTGGCCTACACGATAATATTTATTGAAGCAATTCAATCAAAACAAGACAGTTTTTCCTTTTTTAAATTTAGTGGACCAGTTAGTGGAGAAGTAAAAGAAATAATGGTTGCGGATGCTTATCATCCTGGAGGAAATAAAATAGACTATGTAGTAAGTTTTTTTACTTTGAACGCTAAAGTGGACTAGTGGACAGCAGGCCCGGATCTAGCGGGAGCAAACCGGGTTGTCTGCCCCGAGTAACATTTTTTAAAGGGAGGTAAATTTAAGCACGGCAGACGTGTACTACAGTGACCACTTGCGCTAGTGCTTATCACTTTTATTTTTTCGTTTGGGATAGTTTTGTGTATTATACATAGAGCACCAATTCATAGGAAGGGGCGCGATATAAAAGGCATGGAACTTTATTTTTGCTCTTCATTTTTTCTGACAAAAAATGTAGAGGAAGCAATATCTATTCTTCGTTCCACTTAAAAGAAATGGCCGAGAAGGGGCGACAGAGGGCAATTTAACCCGCTTTAAAAAAAAGAAGATCCAGGGCTGGTGGAGAGTATAACCTTACCTATTAATTTATTTACAATTAATTGATTTTTTTGGACGGCATTCTCTATTAAAGAATGAAGTAATAAAATAAAGGATTTATCATTACTATTTTAAATTTGCCCTTATAACTTAACTTTAACTATAATAAATTTGCACTTATTGTTAGACTCTTTTGCTTCCTATCCCTTCAGAATTATTACTTATGTAAATTATTTGCGTTTGAATTTTCATCGAAGAATAATTGCATAGAAAATGGTTTTTGACAAATTAGTAAGAGAGCTAGTGAACCCTTCGAGTATCGTTGAGCCTGTAAGGCTACAAATTTGTATAGTGATGATTCATAGCATGCTAAGTACGACAATAGGTGATGACCTAGTGTGTAAAGCGCTGGGTCGTTGGGCGCACAACGGAAGTAAGGTGGGTTTAAATCCTGCTAGAGGCCAAATGGTTATTTATAATTTTCTCGGAAATTTAGTGGTTAGCTAAACAATAGACGGATAAAGTGCAAAATGTATCGACGCTGAATGCCACCAAAGGATCAGGTGCCGAAAAACACTTGCCGTGTCCTGCGCAACCGTAGACATGTGGACCCCACTCAGTTGGTAGGTTCGTTAGTCCCCCTGGGTGGGGACGAGGTCTTAAGTTGTCGCGCATAGGACCATGGTTCGGAACCCACGTTAAGCTGTAGGTCCCATCTGGCTGACATCATCCAGACGTAAAAGACAAGGCGCACAATAAGCCAAGCGGCTTCAGTGCATAGGTTATCCCAGCCCTATTCCAGGGTCTAAGGTCTAAGTACGACAATCATCACCTGGCAAGCATCAGCCCTACACATCATCAGCCTGTATATTTTTGAAAGTTAAAAAAGCTTGGAGCTGTAAGCTTAACATTTTTCTGACGATTTTAGTTCATTCATAGTAAGGTTTTGAAAAAGAAATGACCGGCTGTTTTGATGAGCACAAGTACCTGCCCGGTGAACTAAAAGGTGTGGCTGATTTGGATGGCCATATTTTCAAAACTAATAAAGTTGGATGTACCTAATGTGGTATTTTCTAAAGCTCTTTGTAATATCTTTTTAATGGTAATATAATATACAGGATGCCTCATAATAAAAAAAAAAAAAACTTTTTTCCACCCTGTATTACCTAGTATCACCACTAAATCGATCGTTAAGAAGAGCTTTAAGAAAACCCACCACATAAGGTACATCTAACTTTATTAGTTTTAGAAATATAGCCATCCAAATCAGTCTACACATTTCAGTTCGCCTGGCAGGTACCTGTGCTCATCGAGAACGCCTGTCAATTTTTTTCAAACCTTACTATAAATGAACTAAATCCTAGAAAAAATTCTATTTTTTTTTAACTTTCAAAAATATAAAGGGTGATGATGTGCAGGGCTGATGCTTGCCAGGTGATGATTGTCGTACCGTACTTAGCATGCTATGGCTCATCATTATACAAATTTTTAGCCTACAGGCCCAACGTTACTTGAAGGGTTCACTAGCTCTGGGACTAAATAAAGGATTAAAATGACAGAGCTCAAAACAGCTAAAGCCGGCTTCCCATGCTTGTAAGAAGCGGAACGGAACTGTCAAATTTCTTGAATTTATTTGGCTTAATTTTTAAAAATGTCAGCTGGCTAAATAAGCTATTCAAATTAAAAAAATTTGACAGTTCGTTCTGATTTTACGCACATGGAACACCGGCTTTAATTGGAATTACAGCTTTAAAGCCAGCGTCTTATGTGCCTGTCAACATGCTTAAATATAACAGGCTTATTTAAATCTTTAAAAAGGTCATGTGACTAAATAAACCAATTAAATTTAGGCAAGTTGACAGTTTCGTTCTGATCTTACGCACATGGGACGCTGGCTTAATGTTTGTACTGAGCGATAGATAAATTAGTCCGGTGTCAACAAACTTCCTCTTACCTCGCTTAAGACACCCAGGGTACGTTAGTATTTAGGCTTTTAGCCTTCGTGGTTTGTCCAAAAAAAAAAGTGAACGGTATTACCCACTGGGTGGGCTTCCTGGACCTCCCTAAAAATAATAAACCAATCCCAACCCTTTATAAAAAACTTTTGTTGAGGATCGTTTATAAAATTTAATAGAATATAAAGAATGCTTTATTAAAGAGTTTAAGACAGTTGTATTTCTTTTGTGTATATTAGGTAAAAATTTACAATTTTGTGATTACAATACCATTTTTACCCCAATAATATTTTTCACTTTATATTATATGACAAGAAAAATAAGGGGAAATAGAAATACATATTTTATTTATACATTTTTTAAAACAGAATCTTTTGAGATTCTAAAAACAATTTTATTTTTTAGGCTAAACCTGATTATTCTTTTCACTATGGAGTTCAGGACTCAAAAACTGGAAATTCTCAAGGTCATAAAGAGTCCAGAAGTGGTAATTCGGTTACAGGTGAATACAGGGTGTTACAAGATGATGGTATCGTAAGAATAGTAAAGTATACTGCAGATCCAGAAAAGGGATTTCAGGCTCATATCGAATATGCCAGGCTAGCAAAAGATATTTAAAACAAACTGATACACTTTGCATGAGGAAAACTTAAATTTTGAAAGAAAAATGTATGTTAAAATTATAAGGCTTGTACAAAATATACGGTGTTTGTAAACTGGAGTGCCAAAATATAATTGTCAGCCTGATAGTTATCTGTTTGCTAAGATTTATCTTTCTGATAATATTTGTTTAAACTAGCATATTGACTTCATATTAAATGCTAGAACTAACTCATCCCTAAAAAAGAAAAAAATTACATACAGAGCCAAAATTACCAAGTTTTTCTTTCAAAATATATAAGTTAACGTCACTTTATCTGACAGTCAAACGGCTATCAGGCTGATAAATGTCCAAATTTTCATTACTCAATTTGATTGTCATTTGGCGGTGATATTTATGGCAACCCTAATAACACATAATGTTTAGAAAACCTACGTTTTAGGACAGTTTTAGGTACACTTTAGGTCCGAACGTTCAAGACAAAAAAACTTTTACAAAACGTTTTATATAAACGTATTAAAAACGTTTCTTTAGAACCTCCATAAAACGTATATTGACTGTATTCCAAACTTAAATTAATAATGAAAATAAAATGAATAAAGAAAAAGTCGTCAAATAATTATTTTTACTCACTAAAAATTCTTTGATTGTACTTTTAAGGATAAGTGTATACCTAAATTGGTACTCAATATTTGATTTTCCCATTTTCTATTTATTTTACTTATTTTTCCATAAAATTGTTAAGCCTCACTTTCAATTGCAGTAGCCTTGGAGGCGCCAGGGCGAAAGTAAAACTTTTCAATTTTATGGATAAGCAGGTAAAATAAATAAAAAAATAGGGTTTTAAAAAGTAAAAATTAAATATTGAGTACCAGTTTAGCTTTTAAATCAAGAATTGTTTGCAAAGAGAAGGGAAAAATAGTGAATTTTGAGTTAGTTCTGGTTATCAAGTCTGAAAATGAATATATCTCTTTCAGATTCATAATCAGCGCCCCAAAAACCAATATACCAAATTTTATTAAAATCGGCGATGCGTCCGGTTTGTAAAAAATTACCAAATTTAGCAATACTATGACAACGTTTTTAAACGTCCCGAAAAACTTTAAAAAGCCTGTTCCCAGAACGTTTTAGGTACTATAAAAAACGTTTAGTAAACGTATAAAAACGTTTTAAAATGTTGTTTTTGCCGACACAAAACCTTTTATAAACCTTTAAAGAACATTCACAAATGCTTGAGAACGTTTATTGTACGTTACCCAAAATCGTCATGAATGTTTTATAAACATTTATAAAACCAACTTGTGTTATAAGGGAATAAGGGGCTCATTTAGCACTAACCTAATTAAGTTTAACAAGCGCACTGGCGTTTCGACTGGTACCTAAACACAAATCGGTGTACTCGAGTTGCTAGACGAACCCAGATAAAACAGATTTAGATTGTTGAATTACTAGACCGACATAGTTGAGTTGCTAGACGGGGACTTGGTTGAGTTCCTAGACGTAACCCAGGCGTGCCCTCACTGTCGTTGGTAATATATTCAAATAATTATACGGGGTGTTTATTGGAAAACTTCCCACCACGGATTTTTCGAAAACCACTGATTAAAAGAAAAACGCCGAAATACGTCAAAAGGTTTGACAAGGATAAACAAAATCGCGGTTGTTTAATAGGGATGTTGCGCATTTTTGACAGTTATTTAACACTTATTGAAATAAAAACTGATATTTTCATGTTTTTGTTTTTATCTGAACAAATTAAGATAAACAAAGATTTTTCTAATTTTCTCGAAAACGAATCGACCGATTTAAAAAAATCAAACGTCAAAATAAAAGACTTCGAAGGGCCTTTTAAACAAGCTATTACTCGATACCCCTTGCCATTTAAAATTTTTAAGGGGATAACCCTGGGGGCAGAGGGTGAAAGGGGGTGAAGTAATTTTAGGTTAGACAGTTTTCCCCTTGACAAACCTTTGACGTATTTCGGCGTTTTTTCTTTAATCAGTGGTTTTCGATAAATCCGTGGTGGGAAGTTTTCAAATGAACACCCTGTATATTAAAACTAAGAAAAGTTATTTTTTTGTTGGACCCCATAAAAAAACAAATTTTAGAAGACAATCCTCTTTTGTATTTTTACTGTGAATATGAATTTTATAGACATATTATAACTTTTGCAAAATTATCTAAATTTTTCAAATACGGTGGAAAATACGCCAGTAAGTGACCTTATTACAGTCAGGTAAAAATCGGCGGGAGAACTTTCGACACCAAATTGTGTTTGTACCTGGAGTAATCGAAGGGTCAAATTAGGTTAGAAAAAATTTCGACACCGCGCCGTAAAGCAGGTAGGTACGGCGCCCGACAGGGTAATTAAAACAGCTTTAGGGAATTACAAATGGTTAGTTCTAGTAAGCAAATCCTTTTTTTAATTCCCCAATTAAACTGAAGACTACAATAATAATAATACAATTTAATGCAAAATAGAGCAAAACAGAAAAAAATATATAAAGCATCTGTTTTACAAGATATTTTATTGCATGGCGTATTGTGTTTATTACCGTCTTAAACTTA
>JACEGR010007059.1:0-53622 GCA_014170235.1 Listronotus bonariensis
CAGTTTTCCACTACCAAGAATAGACGATACCCTAGATACACTCACCGGATCAAAATGGTTTTCGACATTAGACTTAAAAAGTGGCTATTGGCAAGTAGAGCTTCATCCGGAAGACAAGGAAAAATCCGCTTTTCGACTGGGACCGGACTGTGGCAATTTAATGTTATGCCCTTTGGTCTATGCAATGCCCCTGCTACATTTGAACGTTTGATGGAGTTGACACTACGGGGACTAACTTGGAAAACATGCTTAGTATACCTGGATGACATAATAATTCTTGGAAAAACATTTGATGACCACCTGAAAAACGTTGAAGAGGTTTTTCAAAAGCTTAGATCCGCCCAGCTGAAGCTTAGCCCAAAGAAATGCCACCTGTTCCAGAAAGAAGTCAAGTACCTGGGGCATATAATTACAGAAGATGGAGTAAGAACCGATCCAGAGAAGACCGAAGCTATCCAGAACTGGCCTATACCAAAGAATAAGCATGAAATTAGAAGTTTTCTGGGATTGTGTACCTACTACAGACGGTTCATACAGGGGTTTGCCGATATTGCGAGACCATTACATCGTCTTACGGAAAATAAACAACTATGAATGGACTGAAGATTGTCAAGCAGCTTTTGTACACCTAAAGAAAGCCCTTTGCAATCCTCCGGTGTTGTCATATCCACAACCAAATCAAACATTTATTGTGGACACTGATGCAAGCAACACTGCTATTGGTGGAATTTTGTCACAGATTCAAGATGGTCAAGAAAAAGTTATAGCCTATTTTAGCAAAGTTCTGTCCAAACCTGAAAGAAATTATTGTGTCACTAGAAAAGAACTTTTAGCTATTGTCAAATCTTTGGAGCATTTTCATAAATACCTGTATGGCCAGAAATTCCACCTAAGAACGGATCATGCATCACTTAAATGGTTGCTTCAGTTCAAGAACCCTGAAGGTCAGATAGCCCGATGGCTGCAACGTATTCAAGAATACGACTTTAAAATCGAACATCGAAAAGGACTGAACCATAAGAATGCTGACGCTCTATCAAGACGACCCTGCCCGGACGAATGCAAACACTGCAGCAGACGAGAAGAGCAAGAAAATCCCGATGAATTCCACTGCCGAAGAACACGCATCCAGTGCTCTCAAGAATGGGACCCTAAGATCTTGGCAAAAGAACAACTAGAAGATCCAGATTTTGGAGACATTGTCAAACTTAAGACAGAAAATGTGAAAAGGCCACCATATCAGCAAATAGCTTCAAAGTCTCCAAGACATAAAGGGTACTGGGCCATATGGGACTCTTTGGTTATTAAAGATGGCCTATTACAAAGGGTCTGGGAAAGTTCTGACGGCAAAATCCATAAACATCAGATAATCTTACCAACCAAAAGGATTCCTAAAGTATTGCAAGCCTTGCATAATGGTGTAGGAGGTGGCCATTTCGGAGTTATGAAGACTCTTGAAAAGGTTCGAGAAAGGTTCTACTGGCTAGGAAGTCGTGCAGACGTAAAAGACTGGTGCAGAATGTGTAAGGACTGCGCTTTCAGCAAGGGACCGAAAACACGAAGCCATGGCAAGATGAAGCAATACAATGTAGGGGCACCTTTTGAAAGAATTGCCATAGACATAGCAGGGCCATTTCCAGTTAGTAAATCAGGGAATCGCTATATATTGGTAGCGATGGATTACTTCAGTAAATGGCCAGAAGTCTACCCAATCCCAAATCAAGAAGCTATCACTGTTGCTGATGTATTATTTCAACAATGGATTTGTCGCTATGGAGTTCCTAGAGAAATACATTCCGATCAAGGCAGAAACTTTGAGTCCGATCTTTTTAAGAACCATTGTAATCTCCTGGGAATCCATAAAACAAGAACAACACCTCTTCATCCCCAGTCCGATGGTATGGTAGAGCGGTTTAACAGAACACTTGATAACTACCTGAAAATTAAAGTAAATGACCAACAAAGTGACTGGGATAACTGTATACAGCCGTTTTTATTAGCATACCGCTCCGCAATTCACGAAACTACTGGCGAAACACCTGCTAAAGTCATTTTCGGAGCGGAAATATGCCTTCCAGTTGACTTGCTTACAGGACGACCTTCCACCAATGAAGAACCAGCAGAAGACTATGTAAGTCAACTAAGTAAACAGCTACAGAGGATACATGAAGAGGTGCGTACCAAGTTACAAAAAGGAAGTGACCGTATGAAATCCCGCTATGACTTGAAAGCTAACCATCAGGGATTTGTCGCCGGTGAAAAAGTTTGGTTATACAATCCGAGAAGAACCAAGGGGCGTTCACCGAAACTACAGAAGTCATGGGAGGGACCATATAAAGTGGTGACACGGCTTAATGATCTGGTGTACCGTATACAGAAGAGTCCACAGGCAAAGATGAAAGTAGTACATCTAGAAAGGCTAAGCCGTTATCAAGACAGTGAAGATACTTGATCGAGACGATCAAAACTTGGAAGGGGGCAATGTTACAGACTTTCAAAAATGTGTTTAGGTTATAGAATTTTAGAGAGTTAGGATCATTTAATTTAGTTTGTTAATTTATTTAAATAATTTACCTTAATTTTTCCGAGTTCTTTCATCACTTTCGAAGGTTTCCGAAAACGCCCGAATTATCCATTAAGAACTTTTATGCCATCCTGTACTATGGAATTTTCACGATATTTCTCGAATATTCTAGATCATTCTTTACTCTTCCACCATACTATAAAAGGGCGACGGGAAACTTCCGATTAGTCAGTATAAATTCGACTTTTGTGTTGTAAACTTCGAGACATTGACAAGAGAAGATTTTGTCGTTGTTGTAACCATAGTTACGTTCCATTGTTAATAAAGGTATAAAAACAAAACACGTGTTTTTATACGAGGTGATACGGAACAATATAATATTTACAACTATAATTGTCGGTGTAACAAAAAATAGTAGTTAAAAACATATTCATAAAGGGCCAGGGGTACAATTATACAGTATGAATGTGCCCCATACAATTGTGTATGAATCTGCCCAATCACATACTAATTAATGAGAAAATTTGAAATAGAAAAACTGTATTTATCTATATTAATTTACACATTAAATTAGTGCCTTTGTATTATTATAATTAGGATTAAATAGCAATAATTAATCCAAAAATAGTAACCGGCAATAAAATATGTCGTTACGTTATGAAATTACTTACGCGAGGCAAAAACACGTTCCGTGTTGTGCACTTGATCTTACCGCACCGAAAATTCTGAACCTTCACTAGAAGTAAACACACATAAAAACTGTGCACACCCACTTACGTTACTATTTTACTTTGTGTCTAACTTCAGATAAACTCAATGTATGTAGGTGCCCTTTGTATGAATCCACCCCACTTTCCCCTAAGGACATTTTATTACTTTATTTAAATAAACAGATGTTGTTACACTACAAACCAGATATTTTTATAACTCAAATAAAAAGCTTAAGTACGCAATTGATCTACTTACTTCTTGTCCTATTTTTAGAATTTTGAATAAAATCGTACCAGAAGCCAGTTTGACAGCATTTAAAATTTTGTTCACAGCACTTATGACGGTCTCCGGCATTTTTTTTATGTTGCACTGACATATTTTTAGCTCCAGCTTGCTTTTCTAACGAGTGTGCTACTGTGTCCCATCCCTCCTCGAATATTATTGAAAACTTATCCCAGTTGTAGTAGTTTAAAAGGGAAACTATTGATTTGGTAACCTAAAATATATATTTACAATACTAAAACACACATTGATTCATTAAATAATGCCGAGTTTATACCAAAAAATAAATTACCTGTGTATCTGGTGGTTCTGTTCTGGCGAATGTAGGTACATCAGAGGCTTTGTAGTCGGAACATTTCTGAAATAAATAAATAAAAACTGTATAAACCACTTACAATACCTATACAAGGTGGCCCAAAAGTATTGAAATATCTAAATTCTCGAAAACTAAGAATAGTACGAGAACCGAATAGAAGGCGACCTTCACCCATCTGTTTACCAGATAAAAACTGTTTTATAGACTTCGTTATACAGAGGGAGTGTTTTAAGTCTAGAAAGATATCTCAAAAACGGCTGCATAAAATAGCTTTTATCACCGCCGGCCAAAGTAATCACTTTTGGCGATTTTAATGTCGATAATTAGGACCGGCTAGGTTCTTTAAAAACTGACCTCCAAGGCAGAGCAGCCAAAATATTCAGTCAGTAACCCTCTTATCAACCTTATTATGGAACCCACGTACTTTCCCAGGGTCCCAATTATAATTTAAATCCCTTAAATATCTTTTTTACATTTAACCTTGAACTTTACTAAGCATCTTTCCCCTAGTTCGCGCAGATCATGGCTTGGTAGCTGTATCTTACTCTGCACATCCTAAAGTAAATGCATGCATGCCAATACGCTCCGTCTGGCACTACAACAAAACCGACTGGGATGGCCTGAAGCACAATTTTGCTACCTATCCTTGGTATACCATCTGCTTTTCGTCTTACAATCCTTCCGAAATTTGTAAGCAGCTTACCAAATCAATTCAAGTGGCCAATGAATTCGTCAAAGCACAACCCTCCAATCACAAACCTCGGTTTTCTAAATTATATGATAGATTACTAAATATCCAAGCTCACAAAAAGTTTCTACAAATTTTTAGTCCAGGAAATCAAGAGGCTAACATTGAACCAAGAAACCCCTACAATAAAATATTTTAGAAGCCAAAGACTCCTTCGAAAATCGCATTAAAAAAAAACAAGTTCTTTCTTGCTTAAATGGCACTAAATTTTTTTGATTCTTTGCCAAAAACATCTGTAGGCATTTTTATAGCAGTTTTTTTCACCACTAACTTTGGAAATTGTTTCTACATCTAAAAAAGGCCAAACGCTTTGCTAAATAATTTGCTGCCGATTCAAGGTATTTTTATCAGATAGCTGAAAAGCTGCTCGATTTCAACCCATCTACAAGAAAGTATCTAAATCTGTTCCATCAAATCATAGATGTATTTCACTTTTTCAAAAAACCTTTGAAACTATGTATTTCGAAAAACATAAACTTTTGGATTGAGGTATTTTAACCTATTGAAGACACCCAAACTGATGTTTCGAAAACTGTAAAGAAAACATATACTTACATAACTTATCATGGGAATATTTCTTGCTTGTGAAACAATAGCCTCTACGTAACAGGAACCCTCAGGACCAAAAAAGGCAGCTACACCTTCGCAAATCATATCAGTCATAGCTTTGGTGGCTACTACAGTATCGCCCCTTGTATCATTCCATTTAAGTTCCAAGATAACGTTCGGAAGAATATCTTTATCCTCGTTAATCTAAACAGAAAGTAGGGCTATGTTAAAAATATTTTACTACGATGAAACCGGTAAAAAACATGTTTTTTTTTTACCCTCATCATATATATATATATATATATATATATATATATATATATATATATATATATATATATATATATATATATATATATATATATATATAATTTAATGAAAGTTTTAAATTCTTGGGCATAGAGGCTCCTAAATGACAAATAAAGAAAAGAAACAAATACATAAGCACCTGGTAGAAACGACTACTAAACTTTGTTTCTTGACAAATAAAAAAATGTTTTTAGAATTAAATCATCCGATATCTGTTTTTATTTTTTAAAGTTTTTTACGTAATTTACATGGCTTTAGTAAACGATATAATTATCAAAACATACTTTTAAAATCCACGTAAAAAATGTTTAAAAGTTAACTCCTAAGTTTTTAAAAATTATTAAAAATAAAGGTAGTTTTCTCTTGGTCTATTATCATATTTTTTGTAGTTTCAAACACAAAAATGTTTTTTACTGTGAATTTTGTTTTTTAAGAGGATGCCGTACACCTTAAATTGAGCTAAAACGCGATTCGCTGCCGTTTTTAACACGCTTTTATTAACTTGGGTTGTAACTATCTATCTATCTATCTATCTATGTAACGGAATCTTTGAGCCTAATTTTAACCAACTTCCAGCTATTCGATTTCTTTGAAACTTTGCACACAAATATTTAAATAATTAATAGTTTAAAAAACTAAAAAACACGCTTTATATGCAACCGAACTAAAAATTAGAAAATAATTTTTCATTAAAAAAAATATTGTCATTTCATAGTAAAAAGCGTGGGGTGATAAATATATTAAATGTTATAATTATTATATTTGCAAATATCTATGATGGAAAAGTTATGAAAAATAGTAAAATGCACCCCACGCTTTTTACTATGAAATGACAATATTTTTTTAATGAAAAATTATTTTCTAATTTTTAGTTCGGTTGCATATAAAAGCGTGTTTTTTAGTTTTTTAAACTATTAATTATTTAAATATTTGTTTTGGAAAAAGTTGTATATAGAAAAGTTTTTAAAATGATCCAAAGATTATCGGAAAGTTAATAAAATTTTGGTAATGTTTATAAATTAACACATTAAATTTCACAAAATTACAAAACCGTAAGAACTTTCCGATAATCTTTGGATCATTTTAAGAAACTTTCTATATACAACTTTCTTCCCAAACAAATATTTAAAAACGGCAGCGAATCGCGTTTTAGCTCAATTTAACGTGTACGGCATCCTCTTAAGAAGGAGATAATTTGCCATAAACGAATTTTTTAACATTACATTTTTTGGTCCACCGTCCACATAATATTGTATAAAGTCTTGTAAAGTTACCTTATAAAGAACATATTTTTAAAGTCAACAAATTTCCTCTTACCTCGCTTAAGAAACCCACGGTACGTTAGTATTTAGGCTTTTAGCCTTCGTGGTTTGTCCAAAGATAAAAAAAAAACAAATATTTTGAGTGGGATTTCATATTTATTATTCTGTGTGGAAATGTTTTTTTGTACTTGTGACATCCAACAATTCAAACATAATTTTAGGCAAACAAAAATACAAATTTATACAACGAATAATACACTTGAAATCCAATACCTTTTACTTTTGACATTTAAAGAAATAAGCTCCGACAACTCATGTAAAAGACGAAGCAAGGTAATTCTCAAAAGAAACCTAAGAATTTTATTTTCCTCTGAAAATTCCTGTTGCTCAGTTTTAAAGGAATTACGTGTCAAAAGAATTTAAATTACTTTATTTTAAAACATGCGTTCTATTGTAATAACTTTTAAATAGAAGCTCTGTATTTAAATAAAGATATTTAAAAACGAGAAAATTTTGCGAGTAATTCAAAATTAAAAATTTTAGATTAAAAAATAAGTCCTGAAAGCTAGACCAATTAGATAATTGGTCACGGGTATTAAATATTTGATCAAAGATAGTGGAATAAATTTAGGGATTTTAAAATTTCAAGGTAACTATTTTTTTTAAATCTTTGGACAAACCACGAAGGCTAAAAGCCTAAATACTAACGTAACGTGGGTGTCTTAAGCGAGGTAAGAGGGAGTTTGTTGGACACGGGACTTAAATACTTGAAGATTTGGGGGAAGGAAAAACCTCCGCGATCAGCAGGTTCCACAATCTAGAAACTCTAGGGATAAAAGAACGAACAAAGTGGGAAGTTAGGGGCCTGTCCAGTTGGACCGTATAGGGATGCATACGCGCGGAACCACGAGTTTCTCTGGTGGGAACCGTGAGTGGAGGAACTATACTGGACAATTCTTCAGAGTAGAACCCATGGAAGTACCTATAAAAAAGCGATAAATCCCCCACAGCCCGACGGTGGGCAAAGGGAAGCCTTTCTGGAAGTGAAGGATCATTAATGAGACGAATAGCTCTTCTCTGAATAGAATCAAGAATGCTTAGGGTTGTGGGGGACGCCATGCCCCAGATATGAGAACAATATTCCAAGGGACGTCGGATTAGGGACACATATAAAGTGTAACAAATTAGAAGGGGAGAAATACTTTTGGCTCGAAAGAGAAATCCAAGCTTTTTAAAGCTGCCGTGGCTATAGATACAATGTGGTTATGCCAGTTAAGGTTACTTTCAAATGTGACGCCTGCAAGATTGAAGGTGTCTTTGCTCTGTAAAACTTGGCCACTCATAAGTAGAGGATGAGTATTTGATGACTCTTTTCGCGACAAGGAACATGATTGTGTTTTGGATGCTACATAAATTTATTTAGAACCTTAACATTAACATTCAGAGGTATCAAGCGCTTACGAATTGGTCACGAATTGGTTACGAATTGGTGACGATTGCTCATTGGGTGACGGTAATTGGTTAGCAGTAAAATATAATTAAGGGAAGTTATTTCAAATTTATTAATTGCTACATAAGAATATTAAGCACCACAATACTGAAGTTGAGAGCTCATCCAACACGATATAAATTGGTCACAAATTGGTCACAATTGGTCAATGAGTTGAAGTAATTGGTCAGCGGTTAAACAGATTTACAAAAAAAAAATTCTTACTTGTTACATAAGAATAGGTAGCACGTCAACATCAACATTAAGTGCGTATTTAATGCTATAGTAATTAGTCACGATTGGTCAGTCGGTAACAGTGATGGTCAGAGGTTGAATAAAAATATACAGGGGTGGTTTTACACTGTTTTTGAAAATATATACCGGGTGTTGCTCCGTCGAGCGGGCATAGGGAATCCCGTATAAATTTTGAAGTGGTCCAATATTGGCTCCCTAATTATTTTAGAAGAAAATATAATTAGGATTTTTTAAAGAGCACGAAAAGTTGTACCCAGTGTACAAATTTCAGCTCTTCTCAGTCCGCGACCTAAGAGATAAATGCTAAAATAAGTTACGAATCTCCTATCTTCTTACCCGCCTTGTATTATTAGAAGTTTATAATAAAATACTAGAAAAATTATTTAACCTCTTACTCTCAAGTTGTCAGATCAATGTCACATCATTCTTAAATAATGAACTACTTAAATCAAGAAAAATCACTATTATAAAATGGTTTTACCAGGGAAATAGTTATCGAAGAGTAGCGGACATGTTTTCAGCCTATTTTCCCAATAGGCCAATACTAAGTAAATCGACAATAGAACGGACGATAAAAATTTGAAACTACAGGCACAGTAATCAATAATTGCAAATGTGAAGATAATCGACGTGATCTTTTGCCAAACGATTTTTCTATGGGGACATTTAAAAACTAAGCTACCAATAAAAAATATGAAAATTTAGTCCAGCTAAGGAATGCTATTTCCGCTAAATGTGCCAGAATATCGATGTACCAACTAGCCAACGTAAGAAATGAGTTTTATAATCGTTTGGGTTATTGTCTGGCAGTTAATGGAGGAATATTTGAGCATTTGATTAAATCCTGATATTTTCGTCATAAATTGACTTCTAAATGTAGAAAAATTTGTTTTATTGTCTTGCGTAACTGTGAGTGCATGTGTTGGAATTAGCTGTAAACTAAAATGAAATGTGAGGATTGTTTTTGAAATTCCCGCATAAAATTGTTCAGTTTTGGCAATGACATTATAAACGTAGATGGGGGTTGGGTTGGTTGATCATTAATTTATAATTTAATGATTTAAATTGTCACTAATAAATCGAGATGGTGTTTTTATTGTTGATTTCTAGAGTACAGGGTGCATAATGAGATACCACGTTGCAGAAGTATCAAGCAGTTTACTCTTTACTGGTTAGTTGAAAAATGATCAAAATTTCATTTTGGGTGGAACTTACTGTGCTCTTCAATAAGTCCTAATAGCATTTTTTCTAAAATAATTAGGGAGCCAATATTTGACTACTTCAAAATTTACATGGGATTCCCTATGTCCCGCTCGACGGAGCAACACCCGGTATGTAGCGCCTCAATATGAACACTCAGAGGTAATTCTATGCTAAAAACTTGGCCACAATAGGTCAGTAGGTCACTGGAACTGACTGACCAATCGTAACCAATTCGTGACCAATTTATATACCATTGAATGAGCTTTAAACGTTGATACTTTAATTATTTAAAAAGGCAGTGGCTACATTTTTCTAGAAAGGTCGGAGAGAGACTTCTTAAACGGCGGGCACTCTAGCATCGGTTTTAGTGGTTTAAAAATCAAAAACTTTTTTTTTGTGTTAATGTCATAATTTGTCGATGAACCTAAAAAATCCGAGGAATACAAAGCTTGAAAAAAAAACTTTTTGACAATTTTTCCATCGTTTTTGCCTTAAAAAAATATTTTTTCTTTTTTTGGAATTTTGTAGGTTCACATAGAAACTACTGTTGTTAAAAATATGTGTGCAAAATTTAAGGAAGATCGGTCAATAACTTTTTTAAGTTATCGTGCCCGCCAATTTCAAAATAAAGTTCTGTTAAAGTGTGAATAGGCACATAAAAATTTATTGAATATAGTGACTTACAGACTTTAATATAAAAAATACTAAAAATTTTGTTCTAAAATTTTAGTGGCGTGTTCTTAAAGAACTAAAGTGCTCGCCAAAACAATCGGGACAAGCAATTTTTAGCACCATATTTAACTTGTAGTAACTTTGGAAATAAAAAATATTTTAAGCTGCGGATTTCGGTATGTTAAAGCCCATTTCGTCTAGATGACATGGAGCAAAATGATTTTTGAAAAATAATCAAATGTTCATGGTATACAGGGTGGTCAATGAACAGATGCAAAATTACAAAAAGTTTAGAGGTGTGTGATTCCGGTAATAATTTTTTTTCGCATTTAATTATAGGTCATTAGTAAAGTAATATTAATATCTCCAGACGTTTTTGCCAGTTTTTGATTACAGCCCTTTAGCCCCAGAGACACTACTAAACAAAAAATGTGTCAAAACTTTGCTACCAATATCTTTAAAACGCTGTAACTTAAAAACGGCTTTACCGATTTCGACCAGGTTTTCACATTCTGAAAGCTTGTTTTCTGGTTCTTTTTATTACCTAACCACTCTATTGGTAAATGGCAATTTCTATAAAATACAGGGGTCAAACAAAAAGTAAAGATAAAATTGCACAAAATATGGCTATTGTTCGTTTTAAGCTATGACAATTGGGCTGTACGTTGTTGTTTGGTTTGAAATTTGGTCAATATGCAGCTTCGGTCAATACCTCTGGACGGTTTTTACTTTTTCGATTAGTGCCTTTTGGCCACAGATACGCTACCAGGCAGATCCGTTGTCCTAAAATGTGTCGTTTGTGGATTTTTGATGTGATCTGGAAATTTTAAATTAATTACTACTTAATGATTTTTTTTCGTTACAGGGTAATCAAACAAAACTGACTCTTTCATTATACAGGGTGTTTCAGATTTTAATCGAGAAAATTTAATAGACGATAGAACATGAAAAAAAAAAGTCTATATTAACATGTATGTTTTAAAGCTTCGTTCTCGTGATACAGGGTGTTAAAGTTTTGGAAAAAAATAGTTTTTATTCATAGCTCAAAAATCCCTTGGCCGATTTTCCCTAAACTTGACAGGTTTGTTTCTTATGATAAGAAGTTTCATTTGATGTAATAAGATTTACCGTAATTATTGCAGTGGCGTTCCAGAGGGCAATCTAGTTAGTAAAGATGGAAAAATAATGGTACGCCACTGCTTTTTTATAATTTTGTATTTTTTTTTAGATTAAGCAAAAACAAAAATACAACTTTTTGCTTTTTGTTTTTTTCGTATCTTGCTTTGTTTTCGCAAAAAAAAATTAAAAACTAATACTTTATTGCTTGGCCCTATAGAAAAAATCAAGAAAAATACAACTCTTTGTTTTTAAATGTTATTTCGTATTTTGCTTTGTTTTCGAGAACACAAAATAATAAAAAAATCCTGTTTTTAGTGGCCTCCTAAAACATACATTTAATGTTTTCATTTTTTAAAAATAATAATTGTTGCTTTACACATACAAATGGATGAAAGTAAATTTAATTTGCATGCATCTGATAGACGAATCTTAGTTTGGAGAGAGAGGAATAAAAGGTACCGTGAGGAGAATATGGAAGCAAGGGTTGCGTTTGGTGGGGTGGTGTTACTGTATGGGGTGGTATCATAGTAATGGAAGAACGAAAATGGTTATTTTGATAGGTGAGACTATGAATGCGAATAGGTACAGGGATTTGTGTGTGAATGAACCTGTCAAGTTAAAGGAAAATCGGCCAAGGGATTTTTGAACTATGAATAAAAAACATTTTTTTCCAAAACTTTAACACCCTGTATCTCGAGAACGAAGCTTCAAAACGTACATGTTTATATAGAGTTTTTTTTAATTTTTCATGTTCTATCGTCTATTAAATTTTCTCGATTTAAATCTGAGACACCCTGTATAATGAAAGAGTCAGTTTTGTTTGATTACCCTCTACGAAAAAAAATCATTAAGTAGTAATTAATTTAAAATTTCCAGATCACATCAAAAAATCCACAAAAGACACATTTTAGGACAACGGATCTGCCTGGTAGCGTATCTGTGGCCAAAAGGCACTAATCGAAAAAGTAAAAAAACCGTCCAGAGGTATTGACCGAAGCTGCATATTGACCAAATTTCAAACCAAACAACAACGTACAGCCCAATTTTCATAGCTTAAAACGAACAATAGCCATATTTTGTGCAATTTTATCTTTACTTTTTGTTTGACCCCTGTATTTTATAGAAATGGCCATTTACCAATAAAGTGGTTAGGTAATAAAAAAGAACCAGAAAACAAGCTTTCAGAATGTGAAAACCTGGTCGAAATCGGTAAAGCCGTTTTTAAGTTACAGCGTTTTAAAGATATTAGTAGCAAAGTTTTGACACATTTTTTGTTTAGTAGTGTCTCTCGGGCTAAAGGGCTGGACCTATAATTAAATGCGAAAAAAATATTACTGGAATCACACACCTCTAAACTTTTTGTAATTTTGCATCTGTTCATTGATCACCCTGTATACCATAAACATTTGATCATTTTTCAAAAATCATTTTGCGCCATGTCATCTAGACGATATGCGCTTTAACATACCGAAATCCGCAGCTAAAAATATTTTTTATTTCAAAAGTTACTACAAGTTAAATATGCTGCTAAAAATTGCTTGTCCCGATTTTTTGGCGAGCACTTTATACTAATATATTAAAAAAAACTTTTTTCCATTTTACAGGTATCTATACCCTTGAAGCAAACAACTATCTATTACCTACCTCTTCAATGGCCATCAAAATCGCACCAGATATCGCTAAGCCTTGCCTCTCTTTTAATTCCCCTTTCACAGCCGTAAGATAACCAAGTACCAATTTCACCCTGCCATCTTCCCTTTTGAGATCTCCCACAGAAAGGTTTTCTCGAATTTCAGTTCCTCCGCTTGGCGGCAGTATATTATATTCTTCGCTACTGCTGTCATTTTTGAATTCTTTATCAAACAGTGTTGAAGGTGTACCTGTAAAATATAAAATGTGTTTTAAGAAACTCGATCTATACATGAGGAATCTTGTTTCTTGGGTTTGGACCGCGTTAAATTAAGGGGGCTAAGGTCAAATCGTACAAAGAAAGCCATGTTTTCGTGATTTTTTTCTGACGACACAGTTAAAATTTATTTACTCAACCAATGGTACATTAAAGTATGACATTCGAAGAATGTTTCATCAAATTTTACAAAAAAATATTAAAAAATACGGCAATGGCAGCAATTGTTCGGACGTGTCTCGAAAAAAGTTGAATTGCGGTGCCCCTCATAACTTGGTGCTGGATCATCCGAAATCAAAAATCAAAGTTCATTCGTTAGATAATAGTTTTCCCCAGGTAACGCTGTCAAGTTTTTTTCCAAATTTTTTTCAGTTTTTCTTCACACTTTGAAGTGAAAAACACAATTTTGTGGGAAAAAATCGGCTAATTTGTTATTGCAAAATCAAAATTATAAAAAAACTCGACAGCGTTACCTCGTAAATGATGTACAGAAATAGTGTTTAAAATTTCAAAAGGATCGGTGCAGTAGTTTTGGAGTTATCAGGGGCACCGACTTTGAAAACGTGAGTTGTGAATTGAATACCTTACCCCCCCTTAAGTTCGTTTACCGATGGACGGACAGGACAGACATCAAAAAACCGGACTGTCCGGTCGAAAACCGGACATCTGGCAACCTGCCTAGTCCGATATACGAAACATGTGTTTGAGCCTTATGGCTTCATGACGTAACTCTTCACCATTTTTGGCACAATGTTTAAAAAATTGCATGTAAACATTGTGGTATGCTAGTCTGACAAAAAAAGTAACGCGTTCGCCCAGTCCAACACCCGAAACATTTGACATTGACGGGGTTAAAGCTGCGCTTCCATATAATTATGGCGATATAATATTCGTTGTAAACTCGTCAAAAGAAACCGTCCTAAAAACGTCGATTTTAATTTTTTTTAGTTACTTATTTTAAATATTTTGAGTTTCTTGGGGGTTTTTTCTTTATTTTGTTTTAGAAAAAACGATCAGTTTGGCGACGTCGAACCAATACAGAACATATCTTCAATTCAGGCAATAATTTGGTTGGATTATTGGATGGCATCAAGGCTTTAAAATTTTTAGGACCAAGAAAGAATTTTGAAAAGCAAAACAAAAGGTCCTTACTTAATTAAACGCCTTTTCTTTAAACATTTTGATATACAGAGCCCTAAAAAGAGGTTCTTACCTTCAAAAACTACACTCCTATATACGCGCCGCGTGATTACAAAAGCCAGTGGGGGGGTAAAAATCTTTAAAATGCAATAAATTTTACCCTATAAAATTTACTTTTTCATACATTTTCTTACACTACCCAAAAGCCCGGCGCCCATGTGCAAGACTAAGCGGCCTAGTTATGCTCAGTGTTTATAGGAGAATACTGAATTTACGTTATTGACAGTGCAATAAACACATTTGGAGAGCAACCTAGACGTCTTCAGTTTTTATTCAATGAAAAAATAAATAAAAAATGTAATTTTTTCAATGTATCTTCTTTAATGCAAGAGTACCCCCTTGCGCCTTCTTGCCGGTGCCCATGTTCATCTTTTTATTTAAACTTTTTGTCTTATTTGCTGCCTTTTAGGTTAGTAACAAAGTTTTTTATCACTGTATAAACAGTTTTTTACCGAATTAGCTTAGAACTAGGCCATTATACAGGGTGTCCGGGAAAATATGGGAAATCTCTCGCCCACGTATGGAACAGATGAAAATAACACGACAAGTTCCTATAAAAATTTTCCGTTTAAGCCCCCCTGCGGAGATATGATCCCCTAAAGGGGGCAGCTAGAAATCGATTTTTCGTGAATAACTTTTAAAGCGCTCTGTATAATTTGATAATATTTTAGTACGATGCATACTAGTAAAGACCTCTTAAAATAGTGCCCTTGAAACTTATGTCACTTCTTTAGTTTGCCAGGGACGGACTAGTTTTGCACATTATTGATAATATTTTTTACGCCCTGTATGGTGAAGACACAAAAATATGTTTTTGGGTAGTTTAAACCTTTTGCTAAAAAAAGGTACTCTTGTTTGACATCGATAAAATAAGCCGTTTTCGAGTAAAAAAGTCTTTTTGCAACAAATTCCTGACCTGCTACGAGAGTACTTCAATACTGAATCAAAAATTACAAATTACATCGAAAATAAAATATTGTATTATTAAACAAAAATAAACTCTTATTGTTAAAATAATTTTTTATTCGAAAACGGCTCATTTTATCGATGTCAAACAAGAGTACCTTTTTTTAGCAAAAGGTTTAAACTACCCAAAAACATATTTTTTGTGTCGTCACCATACAGGGCGTAAAAAATATTATCAATAATGTGCAAAAACTAGTCCGTCAATGGCAAACTAAAGAAGCGACATAAGTTTCAAGGGCACTATTTTAAGAGGTCTTTACTAGTATGCATCGTACTAAAATATTATCAAATTATACAGAGCGCTTTAAAAGTTATTCACGAAAAATCGATTTCTAGCTGCCCCCTTTAGGGGATAATATCTCCGCAGGGGGGCTTAAACGGAAAAATTTTATAGGAACTTGTCGTGTTATTTTCATCTGATCCATACGTGTGCGAGAGATTTCCCACATTTTCCCGGACACCCTGTATTTCATAATTGTAATTTAATAAATATTTTTTTATTTAAAAAATCCCTGTTGCTTAAAAGGTTGTGAAAAACTTAAATATTATTTTTAAATAATAAAGTACTGCATAAAACTATTCATAATTTAAAGTAATTTCTCTGCAAGGGCAATATTTTGAAAACTTCCTGGATAGAATTTTTATGTATTCAAAAATGTGTTTTTCAGATATTTAAAATTCCTAAAGCTGTTTATTTTACGTTCAACATAATTAATTATCTAATAAACCATTTGCGCATAAATTATTTTGCCTTTAGTAACTCAAACATCCACTTGTTTATTATTGAAAATAGATTATGGTGAAAAATTAAATAAATAAGCTGCTTCTCTTGGAAAAGTTAGGTGTTCTTAATGTAAAAAGTGTATAATGACCTATGACTGTCAACTTCAAAATAATAATGTTCAGTGTTTCTACGTAAGTTGGCGGCATATGGAAAAAAAAATTTATTATTATTTTTACGAAAAAAGTTATTACTTATAAAAAGTTCTGCATTGTTCAAAACCTAAAATGCAATTATCAGATATCAAATTATGTCAGTCATGTACGAGGTTTGGCCAAAAATGTAATTTTTGCTCAAGAGTAAAGTATCTGTATTTTTGCTAATATCGCAAATTGTTATAACAAAAAGATGTTTAGGAATTAAAATTACTTCCAAAGAAGCAATTTCGTTCACTCAAAAAAAAAATTGGATTTTTTTCTGCCAAAATCGAGAAAATTTAATTTTGTGCATTAGTGCATTGTACAGAGTGGTTTTTTGGTTGGTATTGCAGGGTATAGGCTAAACGGTAAGAGATACAAAAAAAACCAATATACGTGTCCCGTTCTCTTTTTTGATGTTTAGTTTATTGGCGCAATCAGACCACGCTAATTATCAAAAATTGTCGATTTTTATTATGTCTTATTACTGGAACATTTATGGAGATAGAAAGAAACTTTAAATACAAAAGTTTTATATTATTTTTATATATATATATTTTTTTACGTAGTATCCAGTGGCGTACTTGAAATAAATATGAATGTTTTAATTTTTGAGAAATTACCACAACATGCATTTTTTTAAATGGAACACCCTGTATCTAAGTATCACAAAAATGCATTTTTTCTTACGATTACAACAATATATAACACATACTATTTTGCTTTGCCCAAAGTAGCAGAAACACCAAAAAACACATTATTTTTAGTTGGCCATGGATTGAATTATTAATATTCATTTATTTTATGTGTATTAAAAACCCAGTTAACAAAAATACTAAAACTTTAATAAAATTAAACTACTACGGAAAGCAAGTAAACAATTTTATAAACTAAACAAATACCTAATATATCACAAAAGGTGCTCAAATTGTCTTCCATTCTGCTCGATGCATTTTTGGGCTCGGTTTGTAACGGATCTAGTGGCGTTATATATGTGAATATTTGGTACTCGTCTTATGCAATTAATAAAATTTTCTATAAGTTCTTCCAGAGTATTATTTCGAATTTTATATAGTTCATTTTTAATAAAACCCCAAAAATAAAAATCGAGTGGAGTTAGGTCGGGGGAACGCGGAGGCCATCTGTTTGGTCCATAAGTGCCAAGCCAATTTTCACCAAAATTAACAGTAAGTAAGTGCCTTACTATATGGCTATTATGTGCCGGAGCACCGTCTTGTTAAAAATATATATTATTTCTTACAGCTAGTGGCATGTTATCCAACTCGGCAATTATACCTTCTTCCAAAATTTGTATATATCCCCCAACATTTAAATTGTTATAGAAAATCCTGTAGTTTAACACTCTGTTTTGATACAGTGCCACCCATACATGAAACCCAAACCGTCCTTGTTGTATCCCCGCTACCATCTCATGTGGATTTGTGTTTGACCAGTATCGATTATTTTGTCGATTAAAAATCCCTTCGCTGGATACGAAAGCCTCATCAGTCCATATTATATTTTGAAAAAATTGGGATTCATATTAATCTGATGCATATACCAATGACAAAATTCTAAGAGCCGTTCTTCATCTCCGGGATGTAAGTTATGAACTTTTCTTATTTTATATGGTTTATATTTATGCTTTTTTAATGTTTTTAACACTTTAGATTTACTTATACCAATATCTTTCTCAATATTACGGCTAGATACCGTCGGTTCAGCAGTAATACAAGCTATCGTGTTTACCTTATCCCTTTCCCTATTTTCCTTATTGTAAATATTAGTCCTTGGTTTTTCAAATGATCCATATTCGCTTAAATTATGGTACAATCTTTGAAATATTATTTTGTCTGGCTGTCGTCGCTCTGGATAACGGTCAAAATATAAGTCTAAAGCTGTGTTTTTATCTTTATTACTTTCACTGTAGCAATTAAACATGTTTAATTTCTAATAGTTTTGAAAAATATTCATTTTAAATCTTTTTGTTTTATTATATTCACATACGGACTATAAAAACGAATACCTACTAATAGCTAATTGTCATTTGATTTTAGGACATGTAAACAAACCAAAACAAAAATCATTCCATGGCCACCTAAAAAATGGGGTTTTCGGTGTTTTACCTAATTTGGGCAAAACAAAATAGTATGTGTTATATGTTGCTGAAGTCGCAAAAAAAATGCAATTTTTTGAGATACTTAGATACAGGGTGTTCCATTTAAAAAATGCATGTTATGGTAATATCTAAAAAATTAAAACGTTTATATTTATTTTATGTAGGCCACTGGATTCTACGTAAAAAGTTATAAAACTCTTGTATTTAAAGTTTCTTTCTATCTTCATAAATGTCTGAGTAATAAGACATAATAAAAATTGACGAATTTTCAGAATCACCCTGTATCTTCCAAACCAATCTAGTTAGCGTGGATTTGATTGCGCCATTGAACTAAACATCAAAAAAGAGAACGGGACACGTACATTAGTTTTTTTGTATCTCTTACCGTTTAGCCTATACCCTGCAATACCAACCAAAAAAACCACCCTGTACATTCTTCTTGTTTTAGTAACAATTAATTTAAAAAGTTTATTTATAACTGTCCTATGACATTTATAATCATGAAATATAGTGCACTAATGTACAAACCTAAATTTTCACCATTATCGCAAAAAAAACATTTTTTTTGGAAATGAACAAAATTGCATATTTGGAGGTAATTTTTAATTCTAAACATTTTTCATTATAACAATTTGCGATCACTTTTTCGGAAATAAAGTTTAACATATGTACGGACTTGCTTTATTTCTGGGATACCTACAAGGCGTTAGAGTCGATATTTTTTAAATATTTTAAAAACCCTTTGACCAATTTAGATTAAATTTGGTACACATATTTATTGTAATAAGGCGCATATAAAGCTATACCTAGGTTAAGATTATTGGGTCCTGTGGCGTCTCAGTGGGCACCACAACCAATATTATTGAGAAAAAAAGTACGTCAGTTACTTTTTGCAATGTTTTTATATTTTCTTTCAGATCAAACACTTAAAAATGCAACTTTTAAGCCCCTAAATTTTCTTCATATCTAGATTCGTTTCCGAGGAAAAAATAAAGGCCACTTTACATTTTTTCTGAAAAGTACAAAAAGACAACAGTAAAAAACAAAAATAAAAAATAAACAATAATTTGCCTTATATAAATGAGCAGTCGTGTATTTTATCCGAAATCGTCATTTTTCTTGTTTACTAAGGTCAAAATTGTTTATTTTTTAATTTTGAATATAATTTTATCTAGTTTATGGATACTTTTAATATCACTTGAGAAAGAGTTTTTTTCTTGAAAACAAAGAGTCATACGAAAAAAAAAAATAGAAGAAAATAAAAACTGACATTTTTCTATTTTAATGTAGATAGTCAAGTATGCCCAATGTACCCCATAGGTGAGGTAAGTTGAGCAAGGGTATGGGGCTAGTGGAGCACTTAGAAAGTATAGTCAAATCATGGCTTGAATGTTGGGTACGCTAACAATAAAAATACATTTTGACAATTTGCTTTTTATATTTATAATCTTATAGTGACAAAACAACAAATCTCATTAATAAAACAGCAACGTGCCTAGCTTGAACTATTGAATTTAATACCTATCAATTCATATTCGTTTTTTAAACTTTTAGGCAGTTTTATTTGGCTTCTCCTGTAATGCTTTCTGTATCTGTTAAAATTTCAGCTTTTCTCTATCTTTTGTTTGATTTGGCTCCTTTTCTTGGGTATGGTCAAACTATTTCCAGAGAAAATTTATAAGTTAGATAGGTCAGGTCGTTTTCTTTGTTGCTTGTACAAAGTTCGGGTTGCAGCCTCTTTTAAATCCTGAGGAGACTCTAGTAGTCTTACTGTTATAAGTCCGTATCCAAAAAATAAAAAAATAAAACATTTTATTCTTAAAACCGTGGGGTTAGTTGGGCAACTGTAGCTCAACAAACCCCAACCTGAAATTTTAAAGGAAAAGTAAATTTATTAGAAATCCGGTTAGAACTATATCCAAAATCTTTATATATAATTAAACTGCAATAAATTTACTTAAGATTAACACTTACCTGATTGAGAACGGAATACATTTAACTATCACAGATACAATTTTCCGGCTTGCAATTATTTTACTTTTTAATAACAAAATAAACAATGCGCACGGATACTTTTCTCGATCGCCGCATCACCACTAGTGGTCGCACAATGAGTTTCTCTTTATGCTATTTGATGCTTTCGCGTGCGGTCGGTAGTTTTTGAGATATTTTGATTGTCCAACTTACCTCTATGCTCAACTAGCCCCGCCCTACCCTACTGTATGTTTATAAAAAAAAATAAAAAAAATATAAACTGTTTAAAAATAAGGGGTTATACATACAGGGAAGGGGGAGAGTGGGGTTGTTAAGTGTAAAATAAGGTTTTTTAGATTTTCGGCCACACTACAAGTCCTATGGAAAAAAGTTAAATGGCAAAGTTGTAGGCAATGTAATGATCTACAACTTTTGTATTAACGCTTTTTTAAATAATCTCAAAATTTTTGTAAAAAATTCAAATAACCAAGTTTTTGCTTTTATATTTTTATTTTTACAAAAAATAAATAATTTTTACAAGTGGTGACTAACTTTTTCTGGCAATTGCCTTGCAGCACCGCCATAAACAAAGCAGTAATTTTTACAAAATTTGGTAAAAACGTACCTTTGCTTGTTCCAAATACACTGTATGGCTGGTTGAATTTATGAAGCGGCAAATTATGCGTACTGTTTACGTGTCTACTCGATGGATACCCGCTTCATAAATTCCACGAAGCGAGAGTCCAAGCTGATGACCAAAAATTTAGCATTGTTCTGAGTGTACATAGTGAAACTACAATTGTCTTTGCTTAATATCAAAAAGTACCTTTATTATCAATCCAAAATTTGATGATCGTCTTGTTCGTTAAAATCTTTACTTTCTAATGGTGTAAAAAGAAACATTACGCAAATGCAAAAAACTAGGATCCCATTTTTTAAAATCATTATTATACCCTGTTTTTGTTGCAAGAGAGAGTAATAAATCATTTAATTTTATGGCAATTCGCTTTCTGTGTTAGTCCGAGTATAAATATTTTTCTTCAATTCTACCTGTAATGTACTAATAAGGCATTATAATTTTAGACCGGCAGACCCCGTTCTAATATTCGTCAACCTCTTGGGTTAAATACAAAGGAATAACAGATGTTTACCTGTATTTACGTGGGAATAATGTGATAAAAACCTTGACAGTTGCGGTGCGCTTGAGTTTATTTTTGGGAACTTACCCTTTTAAAAAGTTTAGGTAAAATGAAAATCTTGTTTCTTTTATAGATATGTGTAAAAAAATTATTTTAAAATTTATAGTATATCAATATTGTACAGTTGGTATATTTATAGTTAATAATAACCATTTTAATAATACACATTAAAAATGCATAGTCAAAAAATAGTTATTTAAAATATAATCTATACCTAATTAAATATGCTACATAATCTACATCTAGTTATTCACATTCTTCCATATCTGACATACTATCACTACTTGAGTCATATATGAGTCTACTTGTATAATAATTAGAGGTTCAACAGTTGTATCTACTATTATATCCAAAGACCACATTTTATTTTCTACTTCTAATACATGTTCGACACATTTTTTCCAGTTTTCTGGGGAAGCATTAGATATGGCAATTTGAAATAGTTGTTTTTATATCTACTAGTTTAAACGTAGTATTATTTCTGGCTACTTCACCTTTCACTTGTGCCCATCGCTTTTTTGGTGGAATTATACCTCCCTCTTTTTCTTGTTTAATAAATTCTGTAAATTGTCGCTTTTTCCACCCCAGTCATCAACGCACATTTTTCAACACAATCGTCCACACTTAAATTAGAGTTTTGATCATTTCTAATACAGGGTGCGGCAGAATGGACTCCCACATTTCATCAGGCTAGAACATCGGTAATGGGAGTTGGACATTGGTGGGGATGGTCACATTCGCTTGGGCGATTGATAAGGTTTGTTACTAGGCGCTATGTCTTGGTCTGGTGACCAACGTGGATTTGTTATTGAGCTATTATTCAAAAATGACGAATGTGTCACCGCGTCGAAAAGAGTATTTTGTACGCGCTTCCTGCCTCCGAATGCCTCTGTTCCAGACCGGAAAACAATTTTTAAATGGGTTGCTAACTTAAGGGCAACTGGTTCTTGACTTTCCTAAATCAAGACAGCGATCCGAGATGAAACTGCTGCTATTCCTCAAGACATGGTGATAAAAGTGATGCGGAACTTCTAGGAACGCCTTCGCATGTGTGTCGCTGCTAACGGCCGTCACTTACACGATATAATTTTGAAAACATAGTTAAAAAAACCTTAAAGTGTGCTCTTTTTGAAAATAATAAAAGTTTAGCTTCATATTTTATAGTAGACTTTTTATTTGCTACCCAAATGTGGGAGTCCATTCTGCCGCACCCTGTATAATCGAATACGTTTTTAACAATCTGCTTTTCAGTTAAATGGCCGAGACATGCGCGTTTCTGCGGAGAAGCCATTTTTACAATACTGTAATACTTTGAACAATACTCTAACAATTTATAACCACTCAGTTGCACATACGGAAAGATACTAAAATATATATAAAATTTATAATCCTTATTTAACGCAATTCGGTGTATTTCTACCTGTTCTTTGCACAGAGACTGGTGCGCCTATGGTTTACAACCTTCTAACCGTCCCGAGACATTTTTATTACTCTCTCTTGCAAAAAATAGAGTTATAGACTATGGTCGATAATTTTTAAAACCAAAAATAAAATAAAGAAGGATGAAACACATTAAAAAATGTAGAGAAAATAACAAAAATAAAAGAAAAAATAAATTACAGGCGATCTGAGGTCGAGAAGTGGAAGGAGGTAAGTTTGTGAGGATAGAAAACGGCTTTTGTCTATTTCAGGCAAAATTACTAGTGGTAATGTATATTTTTTACTTTTTAATATAGTCAAAATAACCTGCAAAAATAAATATTTTAAATAAAAAAAAATTGCAATATATTTGGGACAAATAGAGGTAAGTTTTCAACAAATTTCATGATTTTTTTTGTAAATGATTAAAATAAAAAAACTTGGGTATTTAAATATTTTACACAAATTTAAAGGTTATATAAAGAAAGTATAAATACAAACGTTGTAGATCTTTTCATTTGCTGTATTCCTTTTATGCTCCAGAACCGCCCGGAACGACACCATAAGTGTTCCTTTTACAATTTTTTACATTTTTCATGTTGTAGAACCGTTCTTGACACTATTGACAGTTCAGAGAACGGTTCAGAACAGTTCTACAAGGTAAAAGGCTTAATAATTAAAAGAAGGTTTATCTTAATAATTAAAAGAAGGAAGAAGACTAATTACCTAAAACTTTATCATTTAACTTTTTCCATAAGACTTGTAGTTAGCACTAAAATTAAGAAAAACCATTTTTTACAATTTAATCCCCCTCTACCCGTCTTTAGATCGCCCGTATTTTATTTTTCCTTTAATTTTGGTTATATCTTTAACCTTTAACAATGGGTTTTATTCTACTGTAATTTTATTTTTCAAAAATTATCCACCCTTGTCTATCAAGCTAATATTTTAAATACGACAATTCTACTTACCATTGGTATAATATAAAGAGGTTGTTTCTTGATTATCACTTAGGAAGGGTGGTGGTGTGGTCACAGGCGACAAATCAGATGGAAGAAGAAGTTCGGCACCTGAGGGTATGCAAAAGAGACACAGTAGCAGCGTGACCAGCAGAGAAGCCAGGCCTGGGCGCATGGCCGGGCTCCCCCTCACTAAAGCACCAGGAACACCTATAAAAAATAATAAAGCTGATGATGGGGGTATAAAGACAAAACGTTGGATCATTTTTGTTGTAAAAAAGATGACATTTTTAAAGTGGCTGTATTTAGCTTGAAAATAATCGTACCAAAATAAAAAAACATTTAAAAGCTTGAAGTTTCTAGTTTTACGATCCTATGGTTAAAACATTTTTTAAGCTACATACGTATCTACATATTAAAAAAAAGTTTTTTTTCCTAAAAGTTTCTAAACAGCTTTTTTAAATTTTTCACAATTATTTCAGTTTTTAAATACGAAAGAGTATTTGTTTTACAAAAGCAATTATAGATGGGTCCACATTTAATTCATTCTGAAAGCAATACCGCCAAGTACACAAAAAATGATAAAGTAAACAAACCTTTTCGAATGCACATAACCTCGGACAGAGCCTGATTACATATTTTTAGATAAATAAAAAAAACACCCCTAAAACACGTATCACGTACTTAAAGAACATTCTCTTATTTCGCCTCTGTACTATTATAATACCGGTGGCACGTGGCGTGGTACTAGAAACTCGTCGGGTTGAATATGTTTTGCTGCAATAAATCATTGTTCACAAAAGGGTATATTAACTTTATCATTTTTTGTGTACCTTGCGGTCAAAGTCGATTGATGAGATAAGGTCACGACATTCGCCATATTGGCTATCGCGGCTGTGACGTCAAGTCGGGCCATTTTCGGCCATGTTTGATTTTAGGCAGATCAGTGGCGTAGAATTAAGGAGAAAACAAAAAAGAACTGTATGTTATAAACAAAATTTATTGGATTATTTTAATAGGCATAACCTAAAACAAAAACATAAATGTGGTTTAAATATTGAAAATTTAAAATCAAAGCGACGCGACGACAGGACGATGAGGTACCTGGCAGAGCAAAACATTTTCCATGGTTCCGTTAGTCAAAAACCTTTTTAAAAACTTTGTAAACAAGGTGTCCGCTAATGAATGGTACACAGAAAAACCACAGATTCTTTATGCCAAAATATTAAGATTTAACCAAACATACCTAATATCCAAAAGTTTATAATAAAAATGATACGGGGGTGTCATAGTAAAAAGAAAAAGTAAATTTATTTCGATAATTGTTCCCCCTTTTTAAATATCTTAATAAAACGGTATCTCGGGGTTTTTAAACATTAGAATTTCAGATCGAATATTAATTTGTGTGTGTAGACTAGAGGCCGATGGGTACACTATTTATAATTCTCTGAAACTACCCAATTTTTTGTTACTACCCTGTATGTAAGTAAACTAGTAAGCTTCTCTATGCTTTCTGCACAAAAAGGTATACTTAGTAAGAATCAGTCTTGACAACCGTTTTTAAGGTATTCACGTTTTAGTGGTTCACTGAACCCGAAAGTATGTACCTTCAATAACATTGTATTAGCTATAATTACAACTACTCAGATATAAATAGCTGATAGCTAAAAACTCCTGAATACCGAGTTTTATTAAAATGTTTAACACATATCAAAAATTATCGAAATGCATGAATAAAAAATATTTATATCCCTTTAACACCCCGTATCTTCCTTATCATTATCTTTTGGATATAGGTATGTTTGTTTAAATCCTAAATGGGTATTTTCGCATAAGAAATCTGTAGTTTTTCTGTGTACCATTAATTAGCGGACACTCATCAGTATCATTATGTATATAAAAACACGAATGACTGAAAACTATTTGACTAAACACTATCAAAATCTCTAAAATAAAACGAGTCCGAACCAATAAAATGTAAAGTCTCTAAATTAACCAAAAACATTAACAACTGGAAATCCTTGCAAAATATACAATCAAAATGAAAATGGAAAATTTCCACAGTTTTTACCAAACAAAGCTTCGACAAGGCACGACTCTGTCATCAGCTGATAATGCTACCAACTTTGAACAGAACTGCCAACCGAAATCGTAATTCTCACACCTTCACGTCCCTGACAAAAGCTATCCCCGGTCTTGCTTATGTCTAAACCCCTTCTCATAAAGAAACTCTGCCTTGCGGTATTACTTTTAGAACGAATTAAATGTGGACCCATGTATACACAAATATGGGTTCAAAAGCAATAGAGAAAGAAATATAGGTTTTTCTTATTTTCAAACATGTTTCAAGCAGCTACTTTTTTCTTATCCATGTTTTAATCGGTAATTACAAAGCAAAACTAGTTATTGTGCAATATATTAAATATAGTCATTGCGCGAATGCATTGCAGTGTTTAGGGACGACCAGCAATATTACGGTATAATATTTTGCCTAATAATATTGATCGTCTGTGGGCCCCTTTAAACAGTCACCATCATCTTTGTTTTATACGTTTCGAACCATGAACCACCAGAATTTAGGTAAAAATAAATTATCAAGAAACCAATAACTTTTCACTATAAAAAAAATATATTTTATGCTATCTCAATAGGTTTACCTTTTGCGTTCACTTATGTAAATCTTGTTGACAAAATAAATTAGCGATAACAGTGTGTGTCACGTGCGTGTTGATCGATCGGTACATTTGATGTCGATAAATATAATTTATTGTTATAGGTTGTAGGTACACAACCAATACACATATAATATCGTGCTAAGCGATTAAAACTTCCATTATGGTTTTCACAACAAGTGTTTGTGAATACCTTTTTATAAATAAAAATGATAGTCTAATAACATTTATACTGTTTTTTCTACTTGTAAGACAGTAGACAGTATTTGTTGTTTAAAACTAAAAGGCATTTAATTATAGTAAGAACATTTTAAAAGCGCAAATTCGATACCCTTTGAAAATAATACAAAAAAACATAAAAAGGCCGCCTGCAATCGGAAAATTTTATACAAAGGCACCGCTATCCTTTACAGCGACGCGCCGATACACTATGGGATAGAAATCCATTATTTTGGCCAAAAGCAATTTTGAAATTTTAATGGCTCATGCTGTGTATTTCAAAGTAGATACTACAAACACATGTACGCAAAATTATAAAAGGATATGACGACTTCGATTGGGGTAATAAAAACTTGAAAATGTATTTTAAGTAAACATAAATATACAACATTTAATCTACTTAGTTTATTATTAGCCTTGTTTACTAAAAAAGTAAAAGAGTTTAAATAATAAGAGCTATTGTTGTGTTTCCGATGCAGTCTCGCGAAGTCTCGCTACTTTTGTCAAACCTTTTTCTTTATCAGTTTTTGTACTTACAATTGCCTTCCTTCTTTTTACTACTTCTGAGTATAAGGACAGAAACAAGATTTTTTTATAATTTACAAGGTTTTTCATTTTAAAATTTAATATGTTTTGTCCTACATTGTGTATCCTAAAAGATAAAAGAGTTCTGATGGATTCTACAGAATCTACCCAACAAAAAAGTGTTTTTATTTATTTAATACGATAAAAAATAAAAAAAGTTGGGAAGATGTATCTCTATTACGCATCTAAGAATAATTTAAAATTATTTTTCAGATTTGGATGGTCATATTTCCGAAACTAATTGAGATAGACACATCAAATGTAGTATTCTTTTAAAGCATTTTAAACGATTTTTTGGTGGTGATATAATATTCAGGGTATTCCATTTAAAAAAATCATACCTATTGTCGTACCCTGTATATCATATGAAATAATAATCATCGGATTACTGATTAGAATACTACCGAATTAACCAAACATGCTGACATTTTAGTTTATTTTGTACAATAAAAAATAATAATGTAAAGGGGAGTGTAAATTTATAATAACACATAATAAATTTTAGGTTTCCAAAAGCATTTGTAATAATTTCTAATATTTTTCCAGTAAAAAGCACCTCATTTTTAAGTTAGATGGGTAAGTTTCAGAATTTTGACAAAAAAAATAATTTCTATCCCATAGTGCTATGACCAGCTGCATCAACCGGTATATCATAAAAGAAATATAGCAAAGGCGGCCGCGAAGACAAGCATGCCCATTTACTTGCTTTAAACTTTTTTGTTCTTATCAAAGAGCACCGAATTTACATTTTTAAACTGTTTCTTCTATACTGCAGCTGCATATGGAACTAAAAATTTTCCATAAATATTTAAAAGTAATCGGATAAATAGCAAAATAAAAATATCAAAATAACTAATTAAACTGTAACTTAATACAAGGTTTGTAATACTGAAAAGAATGCTAGAAGGTGTTATGCCCACTATTTTATTGTTTTATGTGCCATTTTTAGGTATTCAAGATTAGATTAGATTAGCTTGGAGGTGAATTGTAGTCCTCTATCATTGCAACCTGCTCAGGTTTATTGTTTATCCTCTATCCATATGTCAGAGCACGCTACCAAGCCGGTCTTTTAATCGGACCCGCAATCTTGAAACTCGCTCCTTGGTAAATATTGCTGCTTTAGATTTTTCTTTACCCAGCCTTGCAAACGGCAAAGGGCTTCGCAGTAACACCATATGTGTTCTGCGGTTTCTTCTTCTTCCTGGCAGAACCTGCATGTGTTCTGTATAGAAAAATTTATAAAAAAACAAAAATAATAGCATAACGGCTGCTGCCCTTTATTATTAAATTTTAAAATTGTGTCGCTATGTGTGTAATATATGTATACTAAAATCCTTTATGTGATCGTCCAAAAATGTTGTGTTTATGTTAAATTTTAACACTGACTGGACATGGAAATTTCTATCTAATAAGTTCTGATGAAGGCCTCATACCGAGAGCCGAAACGTTAAAATTAAAATAGTATTTTATAAAGAAAAATTTTGTTTTATCTGGCCTTTAATCCCAAGAATATTAAATAAAACTATATATATATATATATATATATATATATATAACACGGTAGAGGGTAGTCTCGACTGACTAGTTAAACAGCAGGTTGTTTATTGGGAAACAGTCAGGTGTATTAGGGCTTAGAAAAACTCTTTTGAATCACCAAGCTTTCGAAATAATTTATTTCTTTTTCAAGGCTACAATATGGAGACAAAGTTATTGATATTAATAATTTATAATGTAAAAATGATTATAAACTTACGTGTACAAGTGAGTTAGGAATATAAAAGCTTCAAAATAGTTTCCATGTGGACTTTTCTTTCTATAGTAAATTATTTAAAGTTTTATAACCACATTTCAAGTTAATCAACATGTGAACGGGTTGTAGCCATTTTGTTAACTACTTTCTCGAAAATGGTAATGTCCCTGAAGCGTGTATCTCACTCCCTCCCATTTACAACAATGACGAAGAGAAAGAGAGTCGATAAAATTGATTGACATTTATCGGTTTCATTGACCATGCGTCGTCCTTCTCGTACTTTGACGAGATTCCAGTGGCGTAGTATTCGAGAAAATTAAATTAGTTTATTGTATTTAATTATTTATTACAACTGTGGATACTACACCACCTCGCCCCAGTCGTCTGTCACCCAACCGGTACGGAGCGGCGGAGCATCGGCAAACAGATCAACCCTCAGCGCCTGACTGTCACTCAGGCGACGAGGAGCAGTCCGCAGCCAGCAGTCGTGCTTTAATTATAGCCTTAAGATTTTTGTGCAACATGATGGGGCTGCGTCTGTCACCCGAATACCACCTATACAAGTCCTTTAAAAAAATTTTAAAATTATTAATTTGTGTCAATACATCTTTCTTTTACAACATGTTTGGGGATTCGGGTGACAGACGCAGCCCCATCATGTTGCACAAAATCTTAAGGCTATAATTAAAGCACGACTGCTGGCTGCGGACTGCTCCTCGTCGCCTGAGTGACAGTCAGGCGCTGAGGGTTGATCTGTTTGCCGATGCTCCGCCGCTCCGTACCGGTTGGGTGACAGACGGCGAGGTGGTGTAGTATCCACAGTTGTAATAAATAATTAAATACAATAAACTAATTTAATTTTCTCGAATACTACGCCACTGGAATCTCGTCAAAGTACGAGAAGGACGACGCATGGTCAATGAAACCGATAAATGTCAATCAATTTTATCGACTCTCTTTCTCTTCGTCATTGTTGTAAATGGGAGGGAGTGAGATACACGCTTCAGGGACATTACCATTTTCGAGAAAGTAGTTAACAAAATGGCTACAACCCGTTCACATGTTGATTAACTTGAAATGTGGTTATAAAACTTTAAATAATTTACTATAGAAAGAAAAGTCCACATGGAAACTATTTTGAAGCTTTTATATTCTAACTCACTTGTACACGTAAGTTTATAATCATTTTTACATTATAAATTATTAATATCAATAACTTTGTCTCCATATTGTAGCCTTGAAAAGAAATAAATTATTTCGAAAGCTTGGTGATTCAAAAGAGTTTTCTAAGCCCTAATACACCTGACTGTTTCCCCAATAAACAACCTGCTGCTATATATATATATATATATATATATATATATATATATATATATATATATATATATATATATATATATATATATATATATATATATATATATATATATATATATATATAGCCTACATTGGTAAAAAGTTCATTGCAATAATTTGACATTTCTTTATCATTAGAAAACCTAACATTATTTCGTGTTATTTCAGGGGTTGTAAAATTCTTGGATGATCTGCAGTCAGATGCCTTAGATACAAATTTTTATTAAAATATTCAAAGCGTATAAAATATTACTGAAATAATCAAAATTAATTTTTGAACTTTGATATCCTGTATCTTAGTTAATATCAACTTTGGTACCAAGGTAAGATTAGTTTAATCGCAATATCTTAACTTCACCATTTTCCAGGCAAATTTTGCCTCATTAATTAGGAACCACCCTGTATATGCATACAAAAATAGATAGGGATTCGCGATGTTCAGCGTTGTATCAAAACATCGATGTTGATCGATGGTCGTGTATCGAAAACATAAATTTTCTTCTAAAGCCGCGTCCACACTTGCAACAATTCTCCATGCCGCTCCACGCCGCATACCCCGCCACACAGCACGGACGTGAATGTGGACGGAATTCACGTCGTTTCAAGGGTTTGGCGAATCTTTCGCCGGTGATTCAGAGCTTATCCGTTTTTAGCATCAAAGAAGCGCGCAAACAGGTTGCTTAGTTTGGACGGATGTTTCGCGAATTGTGGCAAGTCTGGAAGCGGCTTTATAGATTCTGTGTTCAAATTTTATGGTTTATTGACAATAAAAACATTGCCAAGTGACACACAAGTAACTTAGTTGTATTTTCCATTGTAAAATCTATTTTTTAAAAATTGTAAATATAAATACTTCAACTACCTATAACCTACCTATGTATATAACACACTTGTTTATACACTATACAAAACAGATGGTGGTTAATAAAATTATCATTATATTTTTGTGGGGATACTTCACAAGCTGTTATCAGTACTTACGTTATCAATAAACAAACCATGTATAAATATGGTATCAATTTTTTAATCAAAAGCAGGCCTGAGGGGACCCTCTAAAATTACATTTAATTTGAGTAAGTACTACATGAAGTACTTCAAAATATATAAAATACACTTAGGTATATTCTACATATTATAAAAATGTTAGGTAAATATTGTATCACAGGGTGGTGCGATTTCGACTGTTTTAACAGGAAACTCTCCATATAACATTTTTTGCCGGCGTTGTACATTTAATTTACTGGCATTGCCAACACTCTTTAATGGCAAGGCATTGGCAAAAAGGTATCAAAAAGACGCGAAAGTGGGTAATTGGCCGTTATTAGGCCACGAGTTGCAGATAAAGTGATGGCATCCGTCATTAATAAGTTATTGGCAAAAAAATGCGTTTAAGATGATGGCATCCATCATTAATAAGTTATTGGCAAAAAGATAACAAAAAGACACGAAAGTGGGCAAATGCAGATACTCCCAAGCAGCAAGCTGACGTTTTATTGACGAAAATTGTCGCATATACTTTTTTTAAAAGCTAAAATGATGCGATATTTTATTTGAAAATTAAAATAGGAAAAACTCCTTACTGCATGCAATTTCCTTGCAATGCAAAGTACCATCTCTCGGAACACTGTCCAACTTGGAGATGCAGATTTTTACACTAGCCGAAGATATTTCTTTCAAAGCTAAGTGAGATCACCTACCGCAGACCGCTCTCGAATTATTTTTGTCTAATGGGTACGGTTTAGACGATAAAAAGCGAAGATATTGCAGAAACGTAGTAGTTTATTGTCCATTACGCCATCTATCGGTATGTCAAAAACTATTAAATATATATAATATTTTTTATTAACACGTCTTTAAAACTTTTAATAAAGTTTTAAACAAAATGTTTACAGCTCCTAACAGTCTACTTGAATATCTTGCCTTCTCGACTAGCCATCACCAATTAATCACACAACACACACTTATTAGGTAATGAATACATTTAATTATGTCTATTTAAAAACTCTTTTCTTTAAAAAAGAAACTAAAAAGCTAGAAAACCACGTAGAAAACAAATGCACAAAGCGGTCACCTTCGGTCGAAATTAACGTAGCTAATTTTACCATCATTTTATTTTTATTCGCTCCAAAATACATAATAAACATTTTGTTTGGCCTAATTTTTATTTGCATGATTTTTAACAATAAATGTTATGAAAAGGCCATTTTAAATTATGTAAAAACATAAAATAATGTTGTTTAGCTGCCATTATAAATAAAACAGTTCAAAAAAATTGCTTTAATGTTAGTTAAATACCAATGTTAATAATATGGTTTAAAAAGTATGAATATGCGTTGAAGGTTTGCCTTCAAAAATCCAATATTTATTTGCCTGCCACAAAAACGCGTGCTTTATTTAATCAGGATTGGTATGCCGCCATTTTTGTATGCTTGCCGGCAATTCGCCTGCATGTAAAATTTATTGGCAATTAAGTGTTTATTAAGGGGTTGACTTTTTAATGCGTATAAGATGTTGGCATAATATTGCCACCAATGCCAATATGAAAAATGTACATTGCCGGCAAATAGTGTTTGCTGGGTCGTATTTCCTGACCAGGATGGAAACAAATTGACATAGGTGCCTTGGGCTCGATTTTCGAAATTGGATGAATGGTAAAAACCGCATTCCGAAATCTCTATCAGTATCCGAGATATAGGGCGTTTTTCTTTTTTGGCCATTTGGAAAAAAAATCATAATTTCGACATTTTAAAAACTTCCCAAAACCATGTAAACATTCTTAGGGCACTTTTTTAAGTGGAATCCATTGGACTACTCAGATTTTTAAAATTATTTCTAGTTTCGTTAAAAATATATAAAGCTTAGTTTTTTAAATATAATGATGATCTTAAAATATTGCTTATTTTTTTGCTCTTTCCAATAATACATTATTATTCATACCTATCTTTGAAATTGACCTTAATATTTCAGTTTTTAATTTTTGTCACAGTAGACCATGGAAAAAAATCGGCACTTGTCAAAGTCAGGTAAATAATTTATCATTTCTATCAGTAACTGATCGAAACTTTGTTTTATTTGGGAGTATTGCAAAAATGTATAAAAATTACGAGAAAGTTAACATGTTAAAGTGCTATTTCCGGTCTGGTAAAAATTCCGAGGCCGCAAGTGAATTATATTTGAATAGATTTCCTGAACGTCGTCATCCAGATAAAAGACTTTTTCAAGTTCTGAAATCAAATTTAACAAATTACGAAAGTTTCAAAAAGGCGAGGCCAAGAACGTATGCAGTTGATGATGAGAGTGAAATTCAGGAACCAAATTTATTAGGTGAGGTTTTAGACAATTCTAACACGTCTCATCGATCGGTAGCTGAGGTAACAGGTGTTAAGTAAACTTAAGTTTTAAAAACTCTTAAAAAGCACACATTTAAACCGTACAGAGTAAGAAAAGTTCATCATCTTTAGAACGGGGATTTCCAGGGTTACAATATGTGAGTGGTATGTGAATCAGTACAGATTGAACAATAACTTCCATATGTTATCTGGACAGATGAAAGCCGAATAGATACTTCAGGGATATATAACAGATATAAATTATATAATTGGGCTACAGAAAACCCACATGTTATAGTGCCAGTAAACAGACAAGGACGGCAAAGTTTCAATATTTCGGTTGGGATCTCCATTTTATTTACTAAAAGTTTAACCGCACAAGATTATGTGAATATTTTACAAATATATTCTGTTCTATTCTATTTTTTTTCTTGGTTTTGGTCTCTTCAAGTCCAATCCACCACTCTCCCCCTTCCGGACTATGCTTTCCAGGGCTTCGTCGGCGGAAAATCTGGATAATCGAGCTCATAGTTCACAGAAATTCCAAAAAAGAAAACAAATAATTCAACAATCGATGCAATGCATAAATTGTCGGCTGTCAAAACAAGATCTGCTTTGGTGTAACGTATAACCTCACTTTCACTACTGACAGTTCCCATGGCTCGCCCATCTATTTCCCGCCATTTAAGAAATACCTCGTGTTCACCACCAAACAGGATACCATCAGCTTATAGGAATCTTCGCTCACAGCGCTTAGATCCAGAAGAAAGATGCCGTCAATTTAGCGTGAATCTTTCCTTGATCCCCGAAGGTAAAAAACGTTCGTACGACACCTCTAGCCACCACTCCGGGAAGAACTTTGTATTCCTCTACGCACGTCCGCACTGTTCGGAGGTCAAACAAAGAGTTTTACAAATATATGTTGCACCATTTTTGGAAGATTTGCCATTAGCGCAGGCTCGTAATATCCATTATCAGCAAGGTGGTTGCCCTACGCATAACGCACAAATCACGACTGATTTTTGAATCAATAATTTCAAGATAAATGGATTGGTACTAGAGGATCTATACTATGGCCTGCTAGGTCCTGCGATTTAACACCATTAGATCTTTTTTATGGGGAAGATTGCTATTCCGCAGCCGCAACTACAAACCATTTCGTCTCCAGCGCATTTTATCAGTTATGGGCTGACAACCCAAAATACTCGGTGAATGCTGCTGCTTTCGTCTGTTACGTCGCAAGCGGGTCTTATTGGAAAATATACGCAGAGCAGGCATTTGTGTTTAATTTTTCTTAGGTTATGTGCTGTTTATTTTTATTATGGTAATGTGTTGGCCGTTGGTTTCAAATTGTATTTTTTGTCGTTTTATCGCATATTGCCCTGCTTTTTATATTAACAATGGGTTCAACAATGCAAGTGGTTTTTTTTAACATTTGAAAAGCGATTTGATATAAAAGAAACGGGACGTTTGAAACCTGCCCTGAAACTAAAACATACCACCAAAGAGGGAGGAAAAGAAGTCAACAGGTTCTTTAAACCTAATATGTACAAGAATTCAGATTGAATTTGCGGGTGCAATATATTGCAAATTGTTTTCCATGTATTTTATATAGTACAGATACCAATAATGCATTATGGACTAGAACTGGCGTTAATACCTAAAACATTTAAAAGAAAAAGTGACAAGACATGGTAGCTGTGTTACCCATATGAATATTTCTCCAAACAGAAGGATAGAAGGATCAATTTGGTAGATAAACACCTGTGTAAGATGTAAGTAAGCTCTGCCTTTAAAAAAGTTTATTTATACCCTGTTTCGTTGTAACAGATAGTAATAACTCATTTAATTTTATGGCAATTCGCTTTCTGTGTTAGTCCGAGTATAAATATTTTTCTTCAATTCTACCTGTAATGTACTGATTATAATTTTAGGCCGGCAGACTCCGTTCTAATATTCGTCAACCTCTTGGGTTAAATACAAAGGAATAACAGATGTTTACCTGTATTTACTTGGGAATAATGTGATAAAAACCTTGACAGTGGCGGTGCGCTTGAGTTTATTTTTGGGAACTTACCCTTTTTAAACAGTTTAGGTAAAATGAAAATCTTGTTTCTTTTATATGTGTAAAAAATTATTTTAAAATTTATAGTTTATCAATATTGTACAGTTGGTATAATTATAGTTAATAATAACCATTTTAATAATACACATTAAAAATGCATAGTCAAAAATAATTATTTAAAATATAATCTATACCTAATTAAATATGCTACATAATCTACATCTAGTTATTCACATTCTTCCATATCTGACATACTATCACTACTTGAGTCATATATGAGTCTACTTGTATAATAATTAGAGGTTCAACAGTTGTATCTACTATTATATCCAAAGACCACATTTTATTTTCTACTTCTAATACATGTTCGACACATTTTTTCCAGTTTTCTGGGGAAGCATTAGATATGGCAATTTGAAATAGTTGTTTTTATATCTACTAGTTTAAACGTAGTATTATTTCTGGCTACTTCACCTTTCACTTGTGCCCATCGCTTTTTGGTGGAATTATACCTCCCTCTTTTTCTTGTTTAAAAATTCTGTAAATTGTCGCTTTTTCCACCCCAGTCATCAACGCACATTTTTGAACACAATCTTTCACACTTAAATTAGGGTTTTGATCATTTCTAATACAGGGTGCGGCAGAATGGACTCCCACATTTCATCAGGCTAGAACATCGGTAATGGGAGTTGGACATTGGTGGGGATGGTCACATTCGCTTGGGCGATTGATAAGGTTTGTTACTAGGTGCTATGTCTTGGTCTGGTGACCAACGTGGATTTGTTATTAAGCTATTATTCAAAAATGACGAATGTGTCACCGCGTCGAAAAGAGTATTTTGTACGCGCTTCCTGCCTCCGAATGCCTCTGTTCCAGACCGGAAAACAATTTTTAAATGGGTTGCTAACTTAAGGGCAACTGGTTCTTGACTTTCCTAAATCAAGACAGCGATCCGAGATGAAACTGCTGCTATTCCTCAAGACATGGTGATAAAAGTGATGCGGAACTTCTAGGAACGCCTTCGCATGTGTGTCGCTGCTAACGGCCGTCACTTACACGATATAATTTTGAAAACATAGTTAAAAAAACCTTAAAGTGTGCTCTTTTTGAAAATAATAAAAGTTTAGCTTCATATTTTATAGTAGACTTTTTATTTGCTACCCAAATGTGGGAGTCCATTCTGCCGCACCCTGTATAATCGAATACGTTTTTAACAATCTGCTTTTCAGTTATATGGCCGAGACATGCGCGTTTCTGCGAAGCCATTTTTACAATACTGTAATACTTTGAACAATACTCTAACAATTTATAACCACTCAGTTGCAAATACGGAAAGATACTAAAATATATATAAAATTTATAATTCTTATTTAACGCAATTCGGAAAAATAGAGTATAATATATTGTTTTACAAGATAAAAAAGTAACGCGTTGTATAGCGAAGAATTATTACTTACCAAAAGAATTTGACTCACCTAAAAAAACTTACCAGCCGCGCCTATCATAGCTATACTTACTCGGCTTAGTGAAGCCACTGATCTCGATGGATTGCCAATGTTATAACCTGCGCGAAACAAAAGTTACATTTCATGGGCAAAAAAACCGGTTTGTACGCAAGCAAATTGAGGGTAAACGCACCTGGCCCCAAACAAACTATCCGCATTATAGGAAAGAATTTGTTAACTTGTTGACGGCGTCCTGGTTTTCTGTTCGAAGTACGGTAGCTAATGAGTGTCACGGTCAGACCGCGGACGATGGGGTACGGGGTGCCAGTGTTTGTATTTTGCCACGGCTTTTAAGTGCGCAGGTTCGTCCACCCATTTATTTGTTTACTGCGCCAGGTCGTAAAAATCTGAAAAATGCTTCTTGCCACTGCGGATCTAAATGTAGGTTATCTATGAGTGAAGCCCATTTTATGTAAGGTAGGTATAGGAGAGTAATTTACTAAAATATGAGCTGTGGTAAAAGTATAGTGAAGTTGGGTGTAATTATTATATCTTAATATCACCTGTTCCTTGCATTTCGTCAAACTGAAAGCCTTTTTTCCCTCTTCAATTTTTTTATGACAAAAAAATTACAAAATTCACTGCCACTTTATATCATTAATTTCTAAAATTAAAGTGGAAGTGTCATGGAATTTTGGAGGATTTATATGAAAAAGTGGAATTGTGGTGTATATATTTTTGTCAGTGGTTTACCCCTTGCTTTATACTAACAATCTATAATATAAGCTAACTCTAATAACCATTATCTAAACAATAAATATATTACATTTGCGAATATTTATTATCACTCACATTAATTTTCCCAAATACCGCATTCGATGTCAGGCACATGGCAATTTTTTTCAATAATTTATTTATTACTCTTATCACAAGCCCTGAAGGTTGGATTTTAATTAGACAAAATGTTCCGTTGATACCATAGATAATATACATTTAGATCCGCAGTGGCAAGAAGCATTTTTCGGATTTTTACGACCTCACGCAGGGGTTGTACGAACATGCGCACTTAAAAGCCGTGGCAAAATACAAACACCGGCACCCCGTACCCTTCGTCCGTGGTCTGACCGTAACGCTCATTAGCTACCGTACTTCGAACAGAAAACCAGGACGCCGCACAGTGTGTCTTAATGGGTAAAAAGTGGACATCTGGGTATAAAGTCAACATTGAAAAGTACAATTTTTTTCATTGTCACAAATTGGCAATACCCTAGGCTATGTTGGTGCACATTAATATTTTTTCCAACTTTTAGTTTCCAAATAAATTCAATTGAAACTTGCCTTCCGTAAGTCACAAAAATTTAGGCAAAAACGTTGTATATTAAAAAAAATTGTACTACAAAAGTATTAGTTGTTTAAAAATTATTTTTGTGTGCCAAATCTATTAACCTGATGTAGTATATTTCTGTTAATTATTTGAAAAATTATGCAGTAAGTACACGAAAACGCTTTTTTAATTTACAGTCTTTTTTTATAAAGTTAACGTTTCCGTTGACTTATAAAAAAATTTTACATTTGTATAACTTCGCAAATATCTTGTTTGACCAGGCCACCTTTAGAGAAAAAAGCGCAAATTTTTTATTTGCTAATATTTGCTATTCTTATAAAAAAATGCTTTTCTTTCACATGCTGCAGCGGTATTTATTTATTTTGCATTAGTCGATACGGATTCAAAACAAATTTGTAAATGAATCAAATAAATTGAGATTTAAGGTTTTGCATTAATCAAGCCAGGCCATGGTTAGGTTAATCTGTAAACTTAAAATATTTGTTTTACAGTATACAGGGTGATCATTTTTAAGTCGGCACTATTGCTAACTATTTTATTATTGGCGATACGAAGTCGGTTAAATTAGAGAAGTAGTAGTATTTTTCCGCTGATTAACGTGCTGTAAAAAAACAATTGAACATCGGGTTTTCGATTTATTGCAAAAAATATATATTTTTTAAATGATACACCCTGTATATTATATCACCAATCGAAAGATCTATCAAGAAGTTTTAAACAAAGTCCTCATGTGTTATATCAATTTTTAATAGTTTCGGAAATATGGCCATCCTCGGAATTTGATAGTAAACTGGCATTATAAAAATAGAACACCCTGTATATTGCATTACCATTAAATAGATATTTTAAAGAGCTTTAAAAAATACCACATTTGATATGTCTATCTCTTGTAGTTTTGGAAATACGGCCATTCAAATTGAAAAAAATAGTAGATATTAATGTCTATTTTATCTTTGACACTAAACTTAGTGCTTATAGCTTGAAGCTGTGGAAATAATGAAAATTTAACATAATTTTCAGATTTTCATGGCCATATTTTCAAAACTATAAGAGATAGACATATCAAATGTGGTATTTTCTTAAAGCTCTTTAAAATATCTATTTAATGGTGATGCAATATACAGGGTGTTCTATTTTATAATGCCAGTTTACTATCAAATTCCGAGGATGGCATATTCCGAAACTATTAAAAATTGGATATAACACATGAGGACCTTGTTTAAAACTTCTTGATAGAACTTCCAATTGCTGATATAATATACAGGATGTTTCATTTAAAAAGTATATTTTTTAAATAAATCGAAAACCCGAAGTTCAATTGTTTTTGTTGACCGCACGTTAATCAGCGGAAAATACTACTACTTCTCAATTTAACCGACTTCGTATCTCCAATAATAAAGAAGTTAGCAATAGTGCCGATTTAAAATGATCACCCTGTATACTGTAAAACAAATATTTTCGCACAATTTTATCAACATTCATGATTATTATATCAATACAAACATTCGCTAATTTAAAAGCATTGATGTCCATTTTTTTCAATTTCGTCACACTGTGCGCCGTGGACAAAGTCTTTCCGATAATGCGGATAGTTTGTTTGGGGCTAGGTGCTTGCTTGCGTACAAACCGTTTTTTCGCCCATGAAATGTAACTTTTGTTTCGCGCAGGTTATAACATTGGCAATCCATCGAGATCAGTGGTTGATATCACTTTCATTGAAATCTGAACGTACGTTTTATATGAAATAAAATAAAATCTGCTATTTCCCATAAGGATTAATGTTAAGAACAATAATTTTATAATACAGTCGAACCTCTATAACACGAACCTCCACAAGTCAAAATTCTCTCTTAGTCGAAGTTTTTTGCTGTCCCTTGCTCATTTGCTACAACTGACACTTATATTCTTTAACTCGAAGTAAATGGGCGGTTCCTTGAGTTTCAAGTTATAGAGATTTTTTGTTTCGTAATAATAAAAATAAAAAATTTTAGAGGTAGAGTTAAAACTCCATTCGTGGACACACTGTAAAGGCCCAAAATAACATTATTTTCAAAATACAGGGTGTTGAAATTTTTAAAAATATTTAGAATTTTATTATTATCTTACATATTCCTCATTCGGTTTCGATTGGGCTGTCTTCTATATTCATATTTTCTTTGCTTAAAAAAATACATTTGTTTTGTCATTAAGTTTTTTTTTTATCTCACTTACTTTTTAAGACAACGAAAATAAAATTAACCTAATTACTTGCCTCTGGAAATCCAAATACATTGAAAAAATTAAAAGACACCTGATTCATTAAAAGTCGTTAGTTTAAATGTTATTGTTATTTTCTTTAAAACTTGTTATTACTTTCACATAGTGATATGCAATTAGTGTAAGATTCGAATAAGAAGCGACCTTTCCCCATTTGTTGTCGTTCAAACTTTTTTATATATTTGAAACAAAAAACCGCTATTGGTTGGCTAAAAAGTTATGGTAAAGTCTATAATTAATATAACAAAATAATAACTTTTACCTTTTTAAGTATAGGTCCGAGTTGGGAGTATAATCTCAACTTTCAATTTTATTATCTTACAAAACAACCATTAATTATTTACCGTAAATTGGGAAACACCCTATATGCACTCCGGACTACCGGAGAAAAAAACTGCGCATACACAAGCTTTTATTTATGGGACACCTTGTATATTACATTTATTTAATTTTAGTATTTTTTATGACATTTAAATTATATTTATAATCATTAAGTTATTAAATGGAGTTTACCTATAGTTTATTCTTTTTTAATTAAAAAAAAACAACCCAAAAATGTTTTGTATTGTTTAAAAAATTCTGTTGCCATAATCAATACTATGTATTTTTTCAATTATAAATAAACCAGTTCACCCTCGAGTTCAAAAAGGATGCCGGCTTCGGTCGCCTTTTAAAATAAACAGGTTAAAAAAACTTTAAAACCTCTACGGTCGACCTGAGTGTCTGTGGCGGGTACAAATAGGATATTTTTGATTTTACTTCGGTCGCCTGAACAGGTTAAAAAAACTGTACAGTTTTACCCACACACACTCAGGTCTACCGGAATAAAAAACTGTACAGTTCTTTCTATCAGGTAGACCGTGGGTAGACCTGAGCGTCTGTGGGGGTGTAAGAAACCTCTAAATTATAAGTCTACCAAAATTTAACCTCGCAGTAGACTGTATACAAACAAATAAAACATTATGAAGTTTTTGTTCAAAAAAAATATTGCCTGGTTATAAAGTGGACATACGTATTTTTATTTTTAGACTGACCGGTTGTGCTGATAAACAAAATACTTTTCTATTTATAGAATTTTATATGCATAAAATAAATGGATATCATATAAACGAACATTAAAAATTCATGTTATTTAATTTGCATATTTTTAATTGCGTGCCATTAATTACGTGGCAATAAACATAAGTTGCACTCTTTATACAGGGTATTCAATAAATTAATCAATAAACTTTATTCTACAGCAAAGTCGGTCTATATAAGGTCACGACATTCGGCCATATTGCTTTGACGTGTTATGACGTCACATCTCCCATTTTTCGGCCATGTTGTTCAGTGCCGGAGATATACAGTTTATTGTATTAGTAGAACAACCGTTTACACAACAGTTTTTAATTGTTATTAAGTTGTAAATTCTTTTACTTTAAATAAAAAACATTTGGAATTACATTTTTCAACAAATATCACTTCCAAAACAATGCAAAATGAAATGCGCAAATTCTAGACGCCACTGGATTGATATTCAGCTTTGATTTTTACCCAGCCTTGCCAACTTTTCTCCGAGAAGTGCCCTTCCTTGCGTCCCCGACCTCGAACCGCCTAAAAGTTGAGGATATGTCGCAACATTATAAATATAAACTAACCTTGATTTTACAGTAAAAAATAAGAACACAACTTCAATGAACCTAAAGTGTGTAAAGTTGGCGTAATATGGAATCCAATTTTTCCACGACTGTTTAAGAATGTATATGTCGCAGGCAAATGGCTTCTGCCTAGGCAAATGCCTTCTGCCTGGGCAAATGGTGTATTTTCATTTGTAAATTCTATTTGCCTAGGCAAATGTTATCTGCCTAGTCAAATCGAACAAAATTGACTGCATTTGCCTAAGCAATTTAAGTACGTAAAATAAACTAATAATTAAATCAATTGCATTTGAAAAAAATTTACAGAAGGCTGTAATATCGCCTTTGTTATGTCTGACAAATATTCTGTCACAAATCAGGAATATTAAATTTATTGTTTGTACTGATATTAATCCGCAAGAAAGTCGTAGAAAAAGTATAGTATGTGACTCACACGGAATACTCCTTTCCCTTTCTTTACAAAGCGAAAATCTTTAATACATCCTTTTTTAAATTAAAATCAGTAGAAAATATAAGTTTTTCTTAGGAAGTTGTAAAAAAATAGTCTTGTTTTATCTAATTAATTTTAATTACATATTATTATTTACATCTGCTACGGTTAAATTTAAATCAAAATTAATAAGAATAAAGTACCGATGACCTTGGTATTTTAATGGATACCAATGTCATATCAAAGTAACCTGACATCGTCTATTCTATTTCCATTTCTATTTTTTTCTTGGTTTTGGTCCCTTCAGGTCCAATCCACCACTCTCCCCTTCTGGACTATGCTGTCCAGGGCTTCGTCGGCGGAAAATCTGGATAATCGAGCTCGTAGCTCCCAGAAATTCCAAAAGAAAACAAAGAATTCAACAATCGATGCAATGCATAAATTGTCGGCTGTTAAACCAAGATCTGCTACTGGTGTTACGTATAACCTTCATTTTCACTACTGACAGTTCCCATGGCACGCCCATCTATTTTCCGCCATTTAAGAAATACCTCGTGTTCACCACCAAACAGGATACCATTAGCTTATAGGAATCTTCGCTCACAGCGCTTAGATCCAGAAGAAAGATGCCGTCAATTTAGCGTGAATCTTTCCTTGATCCCCGAAGGTAAAAAAACGTTCCTACGACACCTCTAGCCGCCACTCCGGGAAGAACTTTGTAGTCCTCTACGCACGTCCGCACTGTCCGGAGGTCAAACAAAGAGTCAACCTGACATCGTCGTTACAACAAAATCGTTATAACCAGCTTTAAGCCGGATGTCCATGAGAGCGGTTTTCCGCTCGCGAATGATAATTCAGCGTTGTGATTGGTTAGTGCAAATTTAAAGGCTTTTCCCGCCATTTTCGACGCGGATCCGCAAAAAGTTGAGATGAAGTTAACTTTTTGCGTTTTCCACTAGACTGTGCGGATTTTTCAAATTAATAGCCAGGAACTATAACGGTAAACTAGTTGATGAGCTTGATAAGTTGTTGCTTGGAGGTAAGACAAGACGTTAAAGATCCATTTTAAATAAAAGAAGTGTTTTGGACGACATTAACTACACTTATTTTAATTATTTACTTCAGTACGATATTTGGCAAAAAAGATATTTATCCTACTTTCAATACGACCAAAAAGAGAAAAAAGGAGGCAGAGGTTTTGGGTTATAATTTTTTTTTAGTAAGAAAAGTTCATACCCAATATTATACTTTATTAAAGGAGTTAAGACAACATGGTGATAAAAAACACTTTAATTATTTAAGAATATCAAAGGAGCATTTTGATAAAATTTTACAGAAAGTTGAGTCAATTAACAAGTCCCACACAGTTCGTGAGCCAATAACTGCAGGCGAGCGTCTGGTAAATAGGTAACAAAAAAGTGTACGTGGTAAATAAAAGACTAAGACTAGCTATTAACCAAAGTTGCCTAATTTACTGGATTTATTATTATCCATTATCCAATCCGTTTGCGATCCCACAGACAGATATTATGATTGACATCTAGTGACCTTCACAACCGTATAATCAACCAAAGCAAATTCTAACATAAAAATCACCATATTCAAAACAAATCGCTTTATTATTTTCCGCTACAATGGACGTGTCAGCGGATTTTCTGCGCGTATTTTTAATACGCGGACAGAAAACCGCTCTCATGGACGGCCAGCTGTCCATGAGAGCGGTTTTCCGCTCGCGGATGATAATTTAGCGTTGTGATTGGTTAGTGCAAATTTAAAATGCTTTTCCCGCCAATCACAACGCTGAATTATCATCCGCGAGCGGAAAACCGCTCTCATGGACAGCCGGCTTTGGGCATGTTTATTATTTTATATTGTTAAATACTGAAACGTTTATCTCAACTTACATACTGTGCATTAAAACGGGGTTAATACAACACCAAACAATTTTTACGCAAATTAAATTTTCCAACCAGTGTAGTTATATACAGTGCCGTATTAACCGTTAGGCTGACTAGGCTACAGCCTAGGGCGCCATGAAAAAATAGGCGCCAGACAGGGGAGTAATAGGCGCTAGACAGGGGAGTTTTTAAAAAAGTTTAGGTCGGGTGGGGATTTTTGGTGACCAATTTCTCTGGAATCAAATAGGCGCGAAAAGGAGGGAATGACTTTTTTTCCTTGCTCTTTAAAAATTTTTTGGTGGAATTTAGGCGCTCCGGGAATTTTAGCCTAGGGCGCATCAAACAGTAAATACGGCCCTGGTTATGTAATGTATTTAAACGTCACATAGAAAATTGGGTTTAGGTACAAAGTATTCGCCGATAGCGAATAACATAAACAAAATAAAATGTACCTTTAATTTTACAACCGACACGTGGTCGTAATTGTGACTTAGCAGTTATAGAAATAAGCATTTCTAATTACATTAACTGTAAAGAGCGTTTAATAAAACATTACATCAAGCCAGCCTTGACCTTTTATTAAAAGAGAATCCCACGAAAATTGGACGCATTTTCTAAGAAGTAAAGAAATAAATAGTTACAAAGGCAAAAACATTTAAAAACGTTAAATGTATGTTAAAAAAATATATTTGTTATAATAATAATTTATACTGGATTACTAAAAAGTACCGCAACTTTTAGATATCTTTAAAACCGCTACATTGACCAAATTATTTACGTCTGGCGCCTACCCTAGCATTAATCCCGAATGTTGGCGAATTGATGATTCTTGACATTCGGAGTTTTTTTTTGAGGCGCTGATTACGTATTTGAAAGAATGTTTAGTCGAAGTTCTGGTTAGTTTTGGTTAGTTAACGCTAGTTTTTATTTAAATACTAACCTAAATTTACATATAAAACTAAAACAACTATTTTCCCTTCTTTCTACATATTACAAACAGTCGTGCTACGACTCGGGATCAATGCTAGGGTAGGCGCTAGACGTTAGTCACCAAATTTGGTATTTAAGGTGTTTGAGACATTTGGAATTAAATAGTGATATTGGCAATGTTGCCAGATTTCCCAGTTTTGTGCTACATGTATTTTTTCAGTTTTTAAATGGAATGCCCCATTTATTTTTATTGCATTAAATTAGGCGGATCAAATTTAGATAATTTCTAAATTTTCAAAATTCTGTCTCTATTGCTTTTCGAACACTTTGTTGAAAGTGTACTATCTAGCAAGTTCCAAGATATAATAGTTTTACAGCAACATGGATTTGTCCTTGGGCGCTTAGTCGATACAAACCTATTCGTTTATACCAACTTTATAAATAAATCCTTCGAAGAAGGAGCCGAAACTAATTCCATATATACATACTTTAGCAAGGCATTCGATAAGGTTAATCACGGAATTTTACTTTCAAAACTGACAGGTTATGGCATTTCTATCTGATAGGGAACAACTCGTTAAAATAGATGGTTATCTCTCTGAATCCTTCCAGGTTACGTCGGGAGTCCCACAGGGATCACACCTTGGACCCCTTTTATTTAGTCTTTTCATTAACAATCTAGGTAGTCTATTATCTTCAGAATACTTACTGTTTGCCGATGTCATGAAGTTGTACACACGAGTTACATCTGTCCAAGGCGTGATATCCTTACAGAATGATATCAATACGGTATTTTCTTGGTGTCAACTGAATGAAATGGCTCCTAACACTGATAAATGCTGCTTTATGAGGTTTAATAGAACAAGGAAATTGTTTCCCTGTCAGTACTACATTAATAATGTTAAACTTAAGGAAGTTTCTTTGGTTAAAGACTTGGGTGTATATCTGGATTCAAAATTATTGTTCTCAGACCATACTGAAAATGTAATTTGTAAAGCAAATAGAATGCTAGGATTTGGTAAGAGATCTTGTAAAGAGTTTCACAATATTTGTGCCATTAAAACTTTGTATATTTCCTTTGTTAGATCTGTTTTGGAGTGTTCAAGTATTGTCTGGTCACCATACAATATCAAACTTACATTAATAGACTGGAGAATGTGCAACATAAATTTATAAAATTTGCCCGTTTTATACTTTTAAAAAACGGTATTCAACTAACAAATGATCAGACTATGTCATACTTGGACCTCTCCACACTTGCACGTAGAAGGGAGTACTACGATGTCTGTTTTGCGTTCAAATCACTAAACAACTTTATAAGATGTCCAAAATGTTTGGAAGCTTTTGCTATTTGAGTACCATTTCGTCAGACTCGGAGTCAAGCCCTTCTACATGTACCATACTATCGCACGTATTACTTGCTGTACAGTTCTTCAAATAGAATAGCTAAGAATGTTAATAAGTACTACGATCAGTTGGACTTATTTGATATTTCTTTGAGTGCATTTGAAACTGTATTTAGGGGTTTTTGGCAAGCCTAACTGTTCAGTGATATCAGCATTGTTGCCAAATTATAATAAAATTGCGGCGTTGTCATATCTCGGTAACTGGTAAGAATTTAGTTTTGAAAATTTGTAATCTTTCAAAAGTTGGCACGCTCCTTTTATTGCAACTAAAATAAATAGGGCATTTCATTTAAAATATCAAAAATATAACAAGTTGCGCATAATTGGTAAATCTGGCAACAATGACAGTGATAATGTTTAATTCTACCTGCCCATAAACCCTTAAATGCCGAAATTTGTAAACGCCCCTTAAATGGTTTTGGAGATACTTGAGCGCATCTAAACTTTTTACCTTAAATGTAGTGTTGTCATATCTTAGCAGCTGGTAAAAATTAAATTTTAAAAATTTGTGGACTTAATAAATTTGACCTGCGCAATTAATTGCAATGATAATAAATGGGGCATTCCATAAAAAAATACTGACAAAAAAAATACGTGTAGCACAAAACAGGGGAATTTGGCAACGTTGCCGATATAACTATTAAATTTTTCATCCCCGGTACGTTTCAGATACCAAAATTGGTAAATGTAGCTTAAGCGGTTTTTAAGATATTTCAGAGTTGCAGTATTTTTACTAACCCAGTATAATAAACAATGGAATATCAGCCAGTTTGTGCTTAAACAACATTTGAGGAATATGGAAATGATGGGATAAACACATTGGCGCTGATACAAAATTTTCAGGTTTTAATTAATTAATTAATGAACAAACTTGCGAAACCGAGTTTACTTTATTCTTTGGCTATAAAGTTTGTCTCATGGCTCACAATGCAAAATTTAATTTTAAAATTAAAAAAATCAATTTAGGGTTTAAAAATAAAAAATAACTATCAGGTATTATACATATATTTTTAAAACGCTTTCATTCTCGATAATTTAATAAATAAGAAATATACAGGGTGTTTCATAAGAAAAATCATATGTTTGGTTCATATCTTGAAAAATATGAAATTAAAAAAAAAACTACTACGCCACTGGATTCTATGTAAAAATATCAAAACTAAGACGGCCATAATGCAATGAAATCTGGACACCCTGTATGTGTATTTTTGCTAATATGGAAAATTGTTATAAAGAAAAGATATTTAGAATTAAAAAAAAACTATATATACCGGGCGACACTGGATGTGGTTACCCCTCAATTTTTATCATTTCTGACTACACCCGAATAACAGAATTCATTAATGATCCATGGCCGCCATCTTGCGAGGTACAAGTGCCTGGCCAAATTGGCAAAATTAAAAAACTCTTTGTATCTCCAAAACGAATCAAGTAAGCAATGACTTATTTTTACCATTGAATTTGTTTCAAAAATTGAAATCGACATTGCGCAATCAGATTTGTTCAACACCCGATTTTAAATCACGATCTAGTGATTCTCAACCACGCTTTAGAGTGAAAAATTTAAAAGGTTTATCATATGGAAAATGTTTCGTAACTTGTTTCGTTGCTAAGGCATATATGTCATTACAAAAAAGATAATACTAACAAATTGTACTAAAATTAAAAACTTCTGGAACTAAAAACGACCCATCCTACATACTAAAAATGATTTGTGTTTTAGGTTTTACATGCAGGACACAATTAGTAAATTAAACTATTGGCCCAGTCAATAAAAAAGGTAAAAAAAAAATGTTGCCGCCGCCCTGAAACACCAATGGACTTACTACCAATTGACTTCTCTCATTGAAAAATGAAATTTAAAGTATTATAGGCATTTATAAAAATTCTTCGATATCAGAGAATTGTATCAAAGAATGATAAAAGCTTATACCTAATCGTTTTTTTTGTGAATAAAAGCCATCGGATTTCCAGAGGATATTAAGAGGTCACAATTCTGTTCCACAAAGCACATATATAAGTCAATAAAAACGAGGATTTGATTTTTATCTAATAAAAGGAAAAATTAAATTTCCACTCGAAGAAATATAAGCTACTGATGACCTATTTTAGGAGTTTATATAGACAATGTTTTTAAGGGTGGCCTTTCCATGTGTAAAATTTGTAAGGACCTTTTATTGTCGTAAAAAAGCCTTAGGCCCGCCGTAACATACCTGGCGGGGGAATGTACAGTGTCGTATTATCCATTAGGCTGACTAGGCTACAGCCTAGGGCGCCATGAAAAATAGGCACCAGACAGGGAGTTTTTTAAAAAGTTTAGGTTGGGTGGGGATTTTTGGTGACTAATTTTTCTGTGAATAAGGTGCTTTGGAATGAAATGGGCGCGAAAAGGAGGGAATGACCTTTTACCTTTTTTTGCAATCAAATTTTATTTCGGGTGGTGAAGTAAAGGCGCCTGGCACTCAAATAGGCGCTACGGAGGAAAAAAGGACCTTTTTTTTGTCTTTAAATTTTTTTGGGAGGAAAATAGGCGCTCCGGGAATTCTAGCCTAGGGCGCCTTATAGAGATTTCTGGGTTTCTAATGGATATTTTTTTAATTTCTAGGAGTAACTATATTTAGTATAGTGTGCAGTTTAACAATGGCTCCTTTCGATCGGTAAGTTAACTTTACGTTCAAACATTTCCACAGTGCGGCGTATAACCTGCGCAGAGTACCGATGATGGCGACTTAATTTTCAGGTAAATAACACTTTTAATACTTCCAACCGATCGAGAGGAGTCAGATGTTGCATCCTAAAACTGCACACTATCCGAAATAAAGTTACACCTAGAAATTTAAACAATATATCAATTTAAAACCAAAAAAATTTATTTGAAAAACTATCACTTCTTTTGAAAGAACCTTAATTTGATTGTTATATCTATATATGTTATATATATATATATATATATATATATATATATATATATATATATATATATATATATATATATATATATATATATATATATATATATATATATATATATATATATATATATATATATATATATATATATATATATATATATATATAGGGTGAGTCGGGAAGAACGCACCAAACTCCAGGAGTGTATTGTACAGAAAAAAATAATTTAAAAAAATCCATATGTTCTTATTAGATTCTCATTTGTTTTCAAAATATGGCGTAATGACAAAGAAACAAAATTTCCTACATTAACATAGTTTTAATTACTGTGCGCGTCAAACACACTGAAACTGACAAATGTCTGAACAACAAAACGGACCAAACAACTTATCATTTGTGATAAAAAGCGGTAAACCATATAACATTTTATTTACGCGTTATTTTGAAAACAAATGAGAATCGAATAAGAACATATGGAAAATTATTTTTACATGTACAATACACTCCTGGAGTTTGGTGCGTTCCTCCCGACTCAAATAACTATTAAGATATATATATATATATATATATATATATATATATATATATATATATATATATATATATATATATATATATATATATATATATATATATATATATATATATATATATAAAGTGTGAACACTGTGTTATAGATGTAGCCATTGCATAAATAGTAACTTAAATTCTGAAAAATACAATTATTGAGACATGTATCTTACTGTTTTATTAAAAAGTATAAATGGAGGGTGAACACTTGAAAACTAGGCCCCTTTTATGAAAATGTTGTTAGCCTTAACTTCAAATAAGGGTAATTTAAATGTTTTAATTAAAATAATACATAAGTATTAAAGTAATGCAACTGTTGATTAATTTAGCTAAAGTAAGCATAAAGATATATTATATTTAATAAAATATACTGGGTTTGTTTCATTTAACAACCAATTTGTTGATTTAAAATATTGTTTGAATATTGAATTTTTAAAGAAAATTATTTTTTTACTTTAATCGCCGAAAGTGTTATAGTTGTTTTAATCACGAATTTAATTATTTAAAGTAACAATTGGTTTTTATTAAATTAACTAATTGTATTGTTTACTCTAACAAACCCTAATTGTGTTTTTAAACATCTGTCTGTAATAGTTACATCAAGTAATAGAAGTTGTCACTTTTTGATGGTTATAATAATTTAATCCACAAAATAAATTGCTTGTATTTAAACGCCAAAAATGGTTATATATTAAAGATGGGTCCAAATTTAATTCATTCTGAAAGCGATGCCGCCAAATACACAAAAAATGATAAAGTAAAGAAACCCTTTTGTGAACAATGATTTATTGCAGGAAAAAATATTTAACCCGACGAGTTTCTAGTACTACGCCACGGGCCACCGTTTTTAGTAGGCAGAGGCGAAATGAGAGTATGTTTTGTAAGTTGGTCATACGTGTTTTAGTAATGTATTTTTATTATTTATTTAAAAAAATGTAATCAGGTCCGAGGCTATGTGCATTCAAAAAGGTTTGTTTACTTTATCATTTTTTTTCTTGGCGGCATCGCTTTCAGAATGAATTAAATATGGGCCAATCTACACTACTCAAAACAATTATCGCATATGCTCGATTAACTTTAAATCGCCCCGTATGATGTGGTGTTGAAGGGAGTAGTCAAATTTGTGATTATAAAATATCACTAATGGGTGAGGGTATAAATTATTAACAAATGAGATTTCTCCCTTTAACAGCACATTATACAGGGCGATCAAAATTATTCATTTTTTCAATTTTTTTATCACCCCGTAGGATTTATTGCTTACAGTAAAAAACAACGGTTAATATAAAGTTACAGCTTCACGTTTTCTTAACATTTTTATTTTTTTAATTGTCTTAATAACTTAATTATTAAAGAGATTTGGCCATTTAAATCAAAGCATTTTTGTATTAAAGCTTATGAAAGAAATCGAGCATATGCGATAATCCCTTTTAAAACAAAATAAAAACACATTTAACACATTATAATAACCAACCATATACAGTGTGGGACAGTTACATGTATTAAATGTGTTTTTTATTTTGTTTTAAAAGGGATTATCGCATATGCTCGATTTCTTTCATAAGCTTTAATACAAAAATGCTTTGATTTAAATGGCCAAATCTCTTTAATAATTAAGTTATTAAGACAATTAAAAAATAAAAATGTTAAGAAAACGTGAAGCTGTAACTTTATATTAACCGTTGTTTTACTGTAAGCAATAAATCCTACGGGGTGATAAAAAAATTGAAAAAATGAATAATTTTTGATCGCCCTGTATAATGTGCTGTTAAAAGGGAGAAATCTCATTTGTTAATAATTTATACCCTCACCCATTTCTGATATTTTATAATCACAAATTTGACTACTCCTTTCAACACCACATCATACGGGGCGATTTAAAGTTAATCGAGCATATACGATAATTGTTTTGAGTAGTGTATATCAAATTAACCATTTTTTTTCTTAGTAAGGCACTTGTATTTTTCCAGAATTTTCTGTAAACTTTCTAAAAAATATAATAAGTCTTCGAAAAATTTTGAAAATTTAAAAATAAAAGCAGCATCTTACTATCACAACCAAACCAAAAAGCCCTTACATCAGAAAAGTGGTTCATTACACGGCGTAGCAAACCTTCGTCTATTCTTTGCCTCAATGAAGAAAGCGCCTGTCACAAATAAGTATTTAATTTCGTGAAACGTCATTTTTTACGTGAAGTTTGTTACTTTTCATCTATAATTATTTAAACAATCTAATGTTGAAAAATATGTTGAAGTTGGTGAAGGTCACTTAGAAGACGTGATTTTAAAAGTTAGAATTAAATAAGCCAAATATTTATTAGTTATCATAAATCCCAAAGAGTTACCCGTAATTTAGTATAATAAAAAGTTTGTTTGGTAAACTAAAAAAAATAATTTAAATAGTAAAATGGGTAGCCAATTATGGGGAACCCTGTATAAATTAAATGACTTGTACCGTAAAACAATCACTGCTTGACTTTTCAAAACAACTGTGGCATTATTTTTTAACATAATCCTGTTAAACAATGGCAATACTTTAAACTCTTGTCAAAAAATTTAGTCCGTAAACGTCTCTACTTGAATTTGGTACTTAAAATCAAGTAGGCACAAAAATCAAGACAAAAGAACATAAGAGTTCTATTTTTAGCTTTGCTGGTTATTTTTATCTTGCTTTATGTGCCTATCCGGCAGCAGGTTGTACCTAAAGTGGTTGACTAA